>QTSX02006456.1:0-117290 GCA_014839935.2 Entomophthora muscae | reverse complement strand
ATTTTATGCCAATGTGGGTTACAATCCTTCTTCCAACATGGGTCCTTGTTTGGTTAGCAACGTGGAAGCTGCAACTGATCAAGCTGCTGCATTGAAGCAGGTCCATCAGGAGCTCCAAGTTACACTCGCCGCCGCCGTGACAACTTATAAGTAATATGCAGATTGCAAGCGCCAGGAAGGTCCAACTTACAGGCCAGGTAATCTAGTCATGGTTGATGCTCACAATATGAAATTTAAGGTTCTCTGTCGCAAATTAGGTCCCAAGCAAGTTGATCCCTTCAAGGTAGAACATCAGATTGGTCCCTCTGCCTATCGGCTGGATTTACTTCCTGCTTTCAAGATTTTCCACACCTTCCATGAATGTCTCCTTACTCCCTTCAAAGGAACAGAGACCCCCTCTTCCCAACCCATTCTTGTGGAAGGAGAACCTGAGTACGAGTTAAATTATATTCTGGATTCCCGCAAGAATTGCCGCTGTTTGGAATATTTGGTATCTTGGAAAGGTTATCCTGACTCTGAAAACTCCTGGGTTCCCCACTACAATTGTTCAAATTCCTCTGATCTGATCCACGAGTTCTACAAGCACAATCCCACTGCTATTGGTCATCCTGAACTTACCCTAGCCGCAATGAAACTCCCACCTGCCCATAAGAATTTCTCTTTATCCCATCTCCCAGATGATAGTATTGTGCCCAGGGCTAAAGCGGAGGGTAATGTCACGGTAGGTTCCATAATGCCGGGTATTGTCTGTCCAAGTAAGAAGGCACAGAAGGCCGGAAAACCTGTATCAAAATTGACCAAGTTAACGGATTTAAACCAAATGGTCAATCAAAAATGGGTCACGGCTGCTCCAGTCTGCCAGCTGAAACCAGCTCCCCCTTGCATACTGACGTTGATAAATCAACGTAATATGAGGGTCACCCAATATAAGCTTATTAATCAGCATGGTTGTCAGAAACTGGTCACACAAGGGTTCTTTGCAACCTGGACTAGATAATTACTTGAAGATGCAGAAGGAATAGAAGATCAAGACTCAGGTGGTATTGCTTAGTCAATTTTTCTGATATATATTGAATAATTTTCCCTGTTTCAACTCTAAGAGTTGAGTCCTACTAAATTTACTCAATAAAAATCAATTATCCCAAGTTCTAATTTTAAATTTTAAAAATGCATCCTGTGCTCGGGTTGTTGCGGTATATCCCGTACAATCTGATTCTGAACAGAATCATTTCAGGAAGATGGGGCCCAGCATCTGGAACTTTGTTGTCGGCGCCGCAAAATGTTAATTTCATGCCAGCTGATTTTGTAGCTCCTCCCCCCATTCTTGAAGATGAAAATTGTGTCACTTCTCAATGCCCAGAATTCTACGCTGAAGATGCATTGATGCTTTCCCAGGTCATTTATCTTGGTTTACTCTGGTTAGGACTGATTGTTCTACTTAATCCTGGAGTTACAATTGGAAATTTCACAAAAAAATATCTGAAGCCGCGTTGGTGGTTAATCATCAATTCTATGTGGATTTGGGTGGTGATTCCCCACCACACGGAGACTGCTTCTTATTATCTGTTGATTTTGTCACAGGCACCAGTCATATAGCTTTCTCAAGCACATCATTTTAACCCAATGATTTAAAATTATCTAATACCTCAAAAGTCATATATCATTTTTAGAAAGTCTAAGTTTTTAAAGTAGACTGATTTTGAAACTTTACATCACATTTACCAAAGATTATACATATACCCTTAAAGGTACTCAAATATTTTACTCTTTTAAATAGTTATAATCACAAATCTATATATGGTTTAAGAAGATTTTATATTTTAAAGTAACCAGGTAATAAGATATTAAAGTTTCAACCCACAAATCATGTTTATTAAGCAATCAAAATTTATTTTGCACCTTTTCTTGTATGGGAAAGCACTATATCATTATTATTAATATATATAAAAGTGAGTCTGTCTGTCTATCTGTCTGTCTGTAATGTCGCCTCGAGTGGGCTCAAGCCGTAAGGGATTTGACTGAATTGATTTTAAGTTAAATTTGATTTTAAAAGTTGATTGTTAAGCCACAAGCTCACTTTGGCTCATCCTTACATCCAATCCCTTACATGCATCTTTGAAAGTACATGGATTGAATTTAGTGGAGTGTGGTCTAAACCATGTTGAACTGAAATATAAGCCACCCGAACTTTAATAAATTTGAATTTGATTACTTGCATTTTAAATTAGTGGCTAACCCTATTCAACCATATCAAAGTGGCTTATCTTTCTAGATTACCCGACTCTAGAATGGGTGGATTAAAACTGGAAGAGAAGCAGCAATTGTTTTAGATTGTTTTATATGATTGGATGATTATGCTCTGTGTGAGGATTGAATCGACGACGAAATGAGAGCTTGGACAATTTAAAGTGATACAGTTTAAACTATAAATATAAATATTAGTTTAAAGAAGGAGATGGTTGGCTTGGACATTTCGAAATTCTTATTCTTCAAGTGAGATAGTAGAGCATTCCAATTCGATGCCACCTGATCCAAGTAGCTCCATATTGTTTCAGAGTAAACCTTGCTTGCCACAGCTTCATCCCAAAAGAACATCAGTGGAGTAAAAATACTATGATAAAATTATGATTCAATATAGGGATTTTCATGAAATTCAGATGACGTAGATCAATTTTTCAGATTATTCTAATCAAAATGGTACCAAACATGATAGCTCTAGCTGCTCTAGATGCTGAGATATATAGTTAAGTGCTGGAATCGGGTTCGCGTCATAATCAAAGGCTCGGACTCGATTTGATATTATCTAAATTTACTTTTAATGCACACTAAAAAACTAAAATCAATGTATCTCAGTGAATACTAAGCCGATTTTGATGTCCAATAGCTTATTTAAAAGCTGCAGATCAGCTCTACATTTTGAAGGGTTAAAAAATCAAATACTAAAATTTAAAATAATTAGTTTAGCTGTACTAATCTTTACTAGTGATACTATACTTATTTAGATTTAGTTTTTATTTATACTTGAAATATACTATTTTAATTTTAAATTTAAATAAATATAATTGAAACTACATTTTAATAAAGCAATTAAATAAATTTTAATTAAACACTTGATAAGTACTCCAAGCCTAAAAACACAATAAAATATATTTAAGAGATTTATTAAATTCAACTTTAATTCTGTCCTTGGACGGGGCAACCACCTAGTTATACAAGATAAGTTGATTTGCAGTCCTCGCCTCGAACTAAGACTATTTTTTAATCGAAAACAATATCGAGTTAAATTATCAGCTAACTTTAAAAGGTGAGGGATCTATTCGTTTGACTACTGAATGAAGGAAAGGAGCATTATCAGCTAACTTTAACTAACAGTGAGCGAATACGGATCTGGTCGGTTCAGACGAATTGTGCTTCAGGTTCGACTCTCGTAAAAGCTAAATTTTGTTAATTTGGTTCTTACCTTTGTCTCCTGATTTTCTTGTGAGGTCAAAGATTTCTATATTTAGTTATTTCTTACAAGAAAACAACTCGCAACGCTTTTCAGTGAGATAATTGAATTTAACTACTCACTTTTTAGAATCCAATAATTTTTAACCCAGATTATGAGAAAAACACTTCTAATAATGGAATATGTGTAACCTACTTTATAGGAAAAAATTAGAATAGTTATCTTAAGATTATGGTCGTTATATTTTTGGTCGAAATAGCAATTATCCCTGATAATTTATTTAGTATTTTATATTTTAGGATTACTGAAAATTCATATTTTCTTTTATTTAATATTTTTAAATACTTTCTCATTGATTGGCGAATATCAGATATTCGCACAGGCACCTAAGTGCTACAAGTATTTGATGAAAACACGAGTTCAACGTACACAAATATTTAAAACATATATAAATTTTTATTGGGTTGTGATATATTAATTGCTTCTATAGCAATCCCAAACTATATATTTTTTAAATTTAATAATTGATTCAATATTTTAAAAAATCCATGGAAATATGCTTAGTTGATTAAAAAGTTACATTTAAAATTAATCTCACAGCAGAAATGAGTTTAATCATTAGTGTTGAGTATATACTTCTGGGAAGTATAATAAACAAGATAAAGGAGAAAATTAAGAAAAGAATGATACTTTATTTGATATGAATATAGAATATTATATAGTATAATGGGAAGCCACATACTGTCCATGTATATCATGGAAGTCATGGGGCTTATCCAAGTAATATTCCTCTTAAGTCACAAGGCTTATTCAAGTTGTGTTCCACTTAGGATTTGGAAAGTTTGATTCCCGTGATAGATGGCTGAATGATAGTAGTGCCACTGACTTAATGATTAGTCAGGGAATCATTTGGCAAGTCACTCAGGGAATTAATTCCCCAAGAGGGAGTAATCAAAGATGTTGCAACATCTCCCCCTGGGGTGCTAGAAGGTAAAACCTTAGGAATTTTCTTGAGAGTGTTGGTGATACAGGCTTGGTATTGATCCAGTTTGGTGTTGGGTATAGGGAGCCTGGAATTGTGTTGAGCAGTTCTTGCTTTTCACAGGCAGAGGTGGTTGTGGTGCATGCGCTTTAGTTTGGTTTGGGTGCCAATACCCTTGATGAGGTAGGTATTGTTGGGCTTGACTTCCATGACAATGCCTGACCCTTGTAACCCCAGGTCCAATTTGTGCTGATCATGATTGACAACCCAAATCTTGTCCCTAACTTGGAATGTTTCCTGTTAGAGGGGGATTGCTTCTCTCTTGACTCTTTTCTTTTTCATGTTCTCTTGGTCCTTCCTAGCGCGCTGTACATCAGGGTCACTGTTGTCTGGTACTTTCTTAGGTAGTGGTAAACAAGGACCTGCAGTAGTGCTAACAAGGTCAGGCTTATGCCCATAGACAAGTTTATATGGGCTTTTGCCCATATTGCAGTTGACTTGAGTTTTGCATACCATGAGTGCTGTTGGCAGCATATAGACCCAGGCTTTTGGATTGTTAGCAGATAACTTACTGAGGGCTTCCACTAGTGAGCCGTTTAGTTGATCTACTTGTCCATTTGCTTGTGGATGGTATGGGCTAGCAGTGATATGTTTTAATCTGTTCTTGGCAAGGTAGACAATGGTGTTAGTAACAGTAAGCTAAGTCTCTATGTCCATACTTAGAAGGTTGGGTTTCCCAAACTTGGCTATGATTTCTTTACCAATATATTGTCTCACATCATTGCCTTTGTGCTCTTTTCTAGCTTGTGCCACAGGCCACCTGGTTGCATAGTCAATAGCTGTTATAATGTATTTTTTGCCCTTATTATTGCTGGGCCTTAGTCCCACAATATCCAGTGACCACACCTTGAAAGGTTGTGTGATTGATACTGGTAGTACTGACTTGGGTGGTGCCTTGGTTTGGGCCTACTTTTCACAGAATTTGAATTGCTCCAGTACTTCCTTGATATCATCTAGCATGTTGGACCACCATTAGTGTGTCTTGAGATATTCATGTAAATTTGGCTACAGGTGTGTCCCAGATCTCTGTGGTATTGGAGGATTGTGTCAATCTTTTGTGTTGACAGGATGTAGAGTACAGTATCACCAGTTGGAAGTATTTGATGCAGTGTGTCATATATGTTTTTGAAAAGATGTTTGTTCTTGAGGACTTTCTTTTGGATGTCCATTGGTTTTCCAGATGGGAACTCTTCTTGGAGATTCCCCATGATTAACATGGGCCAATTGGGGTCCCCATCAGTGTGTAGAACATGTTTATTGTATAGTATTGATAGAACGTCTATGGTAAGCATTTCTTTTCCTGGCTTGTATTCAATTGTCATGGGGTACCTTTGTATAAGGCTCATCCATTCAGCTTGTCTTCTTGATAGGTGTTTTTGGGTTTTGAATAATATCAATGACTTGTAGTTGGTTAGCACTTGGAATATTTGTGCACTTCCCAAGTAACATAACCACTTCACAAGACAGTGCAAAATGGCTACCAGCTTTTTGTCATGTATTGAATATCTTTGTTCACCATCAGACAGTTTTCTTGATTTTTATGCTACAGAGAGGAAGTCCTTTTCTGCAGTTTGAATTTGTAGTACTCCTCCTATGATGTAATCAGATGCATCAGTTTCTAACTCTTATATTCCTTCTTGGTTTAGATATTGTAGGATGGGCGCAGTGACCATGCATTTTTTAGTTGTTAGAAGTGTTGGTCTATTAGTGGTGTCCATAAAAATTTGATTGTCTTGCCTGTGATTGCAGATAAGGGAGCAGTCAAGGCACCCTAGTCAGAGATGAATCTTCTGACACTGGATACCATGCCTAGAAATGTACTAAGCTTACTCTTATTCCGCAATGCTGGCATGTTGGTTGTGGTGAAACCCATCATCAGTTGGTCACTCAAATCCTGATTGTTGTTGGGTTACTTCCTGATCTTAAGAGATCCTTATTGTCTTTTAAATGAAGTAGTCATTCCGGATTGCCCAAGGCACCAACTAGCTTCCAGATTAAAAGTTTCACCAACTAGGCGTTAATTTGCCATCCAATTAGAAAACCAACTGCAGTTATCAACCGACTTCCCTAACCTTGAGCCTTCAGTAACTCCCTTGTGCCGCTGGGGCTGTTCTCACCTTCCCCTGATTGCTGTGCTGATCACCAGCTGTTCAGCATTCATTTCTTCCTTCCTCTACCCCATACAATGACCAACTTACCTTGATTTATCAAGTAAGCTGTAGTATATAAACCCCTCTTCTTCTATCAATAAATACACACGTTTATACCCCCCTTATTTTAGCTACACCATTGATTATTCTTTGAGTGTATAATTTGAGGATTACAAAGGCTAGTCTCCTCATACCAACTATATTGCCAATTAGATCAACTAGAAGTTGCTACTTGAGGATTTGCTTTTGAGTAGTTGCTGCTGCTACTCTCTAAACCCTTTGTTGTTCTCTTGATTTGATTACCTTTGTACAACCAACTATCTGTCTGGCTTCCAACTGGTACTGTACTCAGTTCATTGATCAACTAATAGATCTTTCCCCCACTCCATTGTCCGTCTCCTAGTCTGTTAACTGACCAACCAACTATCCCAACTCACATTAGCAAGAGCACCACATTGGTTAAGGCACATATCTTTTCTGGGTCTGGTTTTATTCTGTCCTTACTGATAATGTGTCTAAAAAATGGGAGTTTGGACAAAAAGAAATCATATTTTGAAGGTTTGGCTAAGAGTTGATTATCTTTGAGGATGCAGAGGACTAGCCAAAGGTCTTTGAAGTGCTGCTCACAGTGGGACTGCATATGATTATGTCATCTAGGTAAGTGGTTGCTCTTTTTCCAATATTTTCCTTGAAAACCTCGTTCATGAAGGCTACAAAGGTTCTTGGAGCGTTTGTCATCCTAAAATTAAGAACCACACACTCAAAAAATCCATATTTTGTTCTGAAGGCTGTTTTTGGTATATATTCTGGTTTCATGCAAATTTGGTAATAACCTGCTGTCAAGTCAATTTTTGTGAAGACTTGGGACCTCCCAGGGTGTCAAAAAGGACATCAATCAGGGGCAAGGATACCTGTTCTTAATTGTGACCTTTTTGAGCGCCCTGTAGTCTGTGACTAGGCAGAGTCCTCCATCTTTCTTTGCTACAAATAAGACAGTGGTGCCAAAAGGCAATTTGTAAGGTCTTATTATCCCTTTTTCAAGTGCTTTATCAAGATAAGCTTTTAGGGTGTTGTCTTCTTGTGGCATTAGGTGGTAAATGGGGGCATGCCTTGGGGATTCTTCCCTTGAGGTTAATTTTGTGTTGTATGCCCCAATCAGGCGGTAGTACTGGTAAAGTTTCTTGGAAAACAGAAGGGAATTTAATGACTAGCTGTGCTTGGATTGTGTCTCTTTCACGTACAACTTATGTAATTTTAAAGTTAAAAACTTCATATAAGCAGGTGTTCCAATTGATTTTGCTAGGTTTGGTTTCCTCTTCTGTTTCCATAATTTTCACAAATACATGGCCCTTCATGAGTGTATCAAGACGAGTTGGGTAGACATGGTGGCACACCTTGCCTTGTTATATAGTGAGGGTAAAACTATCCCAGTTGATATGAAGTTTGGTCTTTCTCATCCAATCTAAACCAAATATAACATCATATTTGGGGATTGGTATGGTAGGGCCACTGAGCGTAGTTTGCACATCTCCAATTTTAGCATGAAATAGCTTTGCTTTCCTGGTGACTGGTGTGCTTCTGTTATCTGCCATAAAAACTCTCTTGATGTTGCTTCAGACTGTGGGTAATTTCATGAGGTTGGCAAATTTTTTGTCAACAAGGGATTGGTCTGCTCCAGTGTCAAATAGTGCTGTGCCCTGATATCTGCAAAAGCAGAAAGGATAAGTGAAGAGTTTATTTCAAGTTTGGGTGGCAAAGAGTAGAGGATTGCTGGAGGGTACTTGGATCATGGTGATTGATTCCATGTCATGGTCCCTGTACAAGTCTTGTAGAGTGGGAGAGGGCGGCTTGCCTAAGCACTCCCCTGAGATTTTCCCTCCTTGTTGGTGTCTTCAGTGCTTGCTTGGTTATCTTGAGCAGTACAATTCCTGTTTTGAGGATGGGTGTTATTGTCTTGGTTTTTCTTCTTGTTAGTTCAAGGGTCTTTTCTTGCTGTGGGACTTTTGCAACTGGACCAATGAGGATCCAGTACAATGAATTGGGGAAGACAACAGTCCAATAGGAAAGGACATAATAATAAGAATAAGGTATTGTTTATTGTAGAATATTGTGACTAATATACTATATGGGGAATGCCACAAGGGGGTGGCATAGTGGGAAGTTCCATGTATGGTTCAAAGCCAAGGAATAACTCATGTGAGGATCAGCAAGTCAAATTGGAAACACTCCTAATTAGGATAAAGTACCCGCCATTTGATATTACCATCAGATTAATCCATAACATTAGATACATCAAGGGGCGGCTCATCAAGCGCCCCCTGTGTATCATAAGATATGTTAGTGGGCAAGTCTGGAAACTTGGTTGCAACACCCCCCTTGCCCCCTGCTTGTTGTCAGACACCAGGACTGGAGTCTGCGGAAGGTCTGGGAAGGTCCGCACAAACAACCTTTGTGTGGGGATGGCACAGCAGGGGTGCAAGCAATTGTGGTGAAGTTTCTTGGTGTTTCCTTGGGCGTCCTCAAGTTGGTAGGTGTGATTGTTGTAGAATGCAACTACCTTGAAGGGCCCTAGGTGGTTGGGTTCCAACTTGGCAGAATTGAGATTGAGGGTGTAGACAGGGTCACCTATGGCGTATCTAGCTTTGAGGTCTTTTGTCCCCCTGGTAATCTGCTTGTGTTTGATCTCCTGGGCTTTGGCGCGCCATTGGTCTAGGGATGGAGTTGTCACTAGGGGAGGCTTGTCGGGAACCTTGGACCGTAGTTTCCCCTGTTCCACTCCTGTCAGACTGTTAGGTGTCCCAAAGGCCAGGGTGCTAGGGCTGAACCCAGTGCCCCTGTTGATTCTTGCTTGAAGGATGAGTAGTGCAGTGGGCAGGTGTTCAGTCCATGCGGTGTTGGGGTGCTCTTGCAAGAGCTTGGCAATCAATTGAACCAGTGAGCCATTTAACCGTTCCACGCGTCCATTGGCTTGCAGATGATAGGGGGTTGTGACTATATGTTGGAGCGCGTTCTTGACGCAGTATGCCTTCACAACGTGTCCAACCAGTTCAGGCCCGCCATCTGTGATGAGACGCTTGGGTTGCCCAAAGCAAGCCACAATCTCTTTACCAATAAAGCAGGTGATGGTGATGGCAGTATGGTTGGTTGTGGCCCAGGCCACTGGTCAACGGGTGAAGTATTCAATGGCTGTGATGATGTACTTTTTCCCAAGTCTGTTTTTGGGGAGCAGTCCAACAATGTTGAGGGCCCACTTCTCAAAGGGTTCCATGGCCTTAATGGGCTGGACAGACTTGGGGGGTGCAGGTTTGGACGTGTTCTTTTCATACAACACACACATCTTGAGGAGGTCCAAGATGTCCTGACGCATGTGCGGCCACCAAACCTTTTGTTTCATGATCTTGAAGAGGTTACGCCCTCTGATGTGACCCAGGGTTTGGTGGTAGTGCAATATTGTGTCCCCTTGTTGCGTGGTGGGAATGTAAGGCGTCTTCTCACCTGTCTCTGCCCAGCGACAGAAGTTACCAGAATCAGTGGTGAACTGACTTTTGTTGTCCTTCAGCTTGGAGATGATGACCAAGTTAAGGCCCTTGTAGCGGGTTGCCTCAGGGCGGAGGTAGAGCATGGGCCAATCTGGGTCTAAACCGTTGTCCCCAGTGATGGACGCTATGTAGAGTTGTGAAAGGGCGTTGGCTGTGATGAGTTCCTTTCCAGGCTTGTACTTGATGCGTAACTGGTAGGGAGATAGACGCTCAACCCATCCTGCCTGGCAGCGTGTCAAATGTGACTGCGTGTTGAAGTACTGGAGCAACTTGTGGTCCATCAGAACGCGGGGTGGGAAGGTTGCACCTTCCAAGTAACAGCACCACTTCTTGACACAGTGTACAATGGCTGCCAGCTCTTTATCATGGATGGGATAACGTTATTCTGAGTCAGTGAGCTTCCTGGACTCATATGCTATGGGGAGAAAGACGCCATTGTCAGTTTCTACCCTCAGCACGCCCCCTATGGCCCTGTCAGAGGCGTCAGTCTCAAGTTTGTACTGTCAGTTTTGGTTGGGGAACTGCAGTACTGGTGCTGTTGTGAGCCTTTGCTTCAACGTCTTGAAGGCTTGATCTCTGACGGGGGTCCAATGAAAGCACTGTTTGGTGTTGAGGAGCTCAGTGAGAGGTGCAATTAGTTCCCCGCAATTGGGGATGAGCTTGCGTACATAGGCAACTATGCCCAAGAATGTTTGCACTTGGCCCACATCAGTGGGGGGCAGCATGCTAGTGATTGCCTTGATTTTGGCAGGGTTGGGCTTTATCCCTTGGGCAGAGATGGTGTGCCCAAGGAACAGCAGCTCTGACTTGAGAAACTCACATTTGGAGGGTTTAGCTTTTAGCTGATTTTTGCAAAGGGTGTTGAGGACAGCATGGAGGTGTTGGAGGTGTGTGGTTTGATCTTGACTGAAGACAATAATGTTGTCAAGGTACACAACCACACATTTTCCAATCAGTTCCTCAAATGCTTTGTTCATCAACATGGCAAAGGTGGAGGGAGCGTTGGTCATTCTAAAGTTCATGACACAACACTCAAACAACCTGTAGTGTGTGAGGAAGGCAGTTTTTGCCTCGTCCCCTGGTGCAATGCGGACCTGGTTGTACCCTGCAGTGAGATCAATCTTGCTAAAGACCTTTGCGCCTGCAAGTGTATCAAACAGGTTGTCAATCAGCGGCAGGGGGTACTTATTCTTAACCGTCACCTCATTTAGGGCACAGTAGTCTGTGACCAGGCAAAGGGACCCGTCCTTCTTGGCTACCTAGAAGACTGCCACACCGTATGGAGAGAGTGAGGGGCAAATGAATCCCTTATCAAGCGCGTCCACAAAGTGCTGGCGGAGAGCTTCATCTTCCTTTGGTGTGAGACAGTATAATGGTTGTGCTTTAGGTAACAATCCTTGGAGTTGTACAGCGTGCTGAATCTCCCGGGGTGGAGGTAGTTGTTTGAGTGTTTTACTGAATACATCCTTGTACTCCTTGAGGAGTGAAGCTAGCGCTGGTGGTGGTGGTGATGATGACAAGGGAGGGACTGCAGATGATTCTGCACAGATAACTTTGACTGAGCATTGGTTAAAGTCTAGTTTCCCCCTTGAAGTTGTATGAGCCCGCCTCAGTTATCCTGACAAACACAGTGTCATGTAGTAGCTTGCTCGTTTCCACAGGGTAAATCTGGAACCCCACCCCATTTCTATTGAGGGTGATGAGAGAGGTATCCCAGTCAATGTAGGGACGGTTATGCCGGAGCCAGTTGAGGCCAGCAATTACGTTGTGGCTAAGGCCTGCCATGATTGGCCCAGAGAGCTTAACCTGGACGTTCCCCATTCTTACAGAGAAGGGTACTGTCTCGTGGGTGATGGCAACTCTGCAGGAGTCAGCTACACGTACTGCTTTGAATTTTCTGGGTACTTGGTCTAGTTGCTGGGAGTCAGCAAATGTCTGATCTACCAGTAACTTGTGGGTGTTCCCACGGAAACAGAAGTGATAGGACAAGCGTGTTACTTTATTGGAGGAATGGGCGGCTTGCAACACGGGGTCATTGCTATGGACCTGAAAGACGTCCAGAATTTTAACCTCGTGAAGATTGTAGTCACAGGGATTCTTTGCAAGCAAAGACTGAGAGGACGGGTTGGTTGGGGTTGTAAGGCCTCTTGTTGTTACAACCCCCAGGATTTTCCCTGGTCCTCAATTAACGCGAGTTGGAGCTCCCCCTTGCGGGGGCGTTTAGTTGCACTTTCTTGTTGACAAGGTTGGCAACAGCCCACTTGACTTTGGCCATTGTTAGGTGCAGAACATGGTTGGGTTGAAGCATTGTTGGTGCGGTAGAAGCCCATTGAAGCCTGGTTATTGGCCTCTACAATGGCTTTATAAAAGCTGCCAATAGAGGTGCAGCAACTGACGGGAACCCACTTGCAAATATAGGGTTTTAACCCATTAACAATGAGAGTGAGCAACATGGCATTCCCATCAGTCACTGCTTTGGGAGCGGCAGCAAGGGCTTGCTGCCAAGCGGCGAGATACTCAGGGATGGAACCAGTCTGCTTGATGGCTAAGAGGGGAGTCCCCAAGACAATGGGAGAGAAAGTTTCACTATATTGGGATTTGGCGGCGTCTCAAAATGTTGCCCAGGTGACGTCAAACTCCTGGCTGGCCCAGTTGGTGAACCACACAGCGGCGGGCCCTGTGAGGCGGCCAGATGCAGTGGAAACCCACATGGACTCTGGGACCTGACAGATACAAAGGCGTATTTTGGTGGACTGGAGCCAACTAACAATGTTAGCTCCTTTGACACTGCCAGCAAAGGACTCTAGTTGGAGGTTGAGCATACGTTGCAACAGATCCAACTGTGGCGGGGTGACGCTAGAGTTGCACTGCCCAAGGCAGAGCCAATTGTATATACTGGTGAGAACTAGCTGATCTTGATAGATGACATAATCTTTGGGGATGTCCCCCTTGGGGATTGGAAGGAATGTCTCTTGCTGTGGAGTAGCCATGCAGCCCGTACTCTGTCCTTTCTTGGGGAGAATTTTGTTTTTAAAATAGGTTGTAGCTTACTTCTGCTACCACTGTTGCAACTGGACCAATGAGGATCCAGTACAATGAATTGGGGAAGACAACAGTCCAATAGGAAAGGGCATAATAATAATAATAATAAGGTATTGTTTATTGTAGAATATTGTGACTAATATACTATATGGGGAATGCCACAAGGGGGTGGCATAGTGGGAAATTTCATGTATGGTTCAAAGCCAAGGAATAACTTGTGCAAGGATCAGCAAGTTGAATTGGCAACACTCCTAATTAGGATGAAGTACCCGCCATTTGATATTGCCATCAGATTAACCCATTTTGTTAGACACGTCAAGGGGCGGCTTTTTGAGCGCCCCCTGTGTATTGTAAGATACATTAGCGTGCAAGTCTGGAAACTTGGTTGCAACAGGACTCTCTTTTATTTTTTTTGTTATGTGTAGGTTGTCAAATTTCTGTGCAGCATGTTTTCTTCTAAGAATACATATTGAAGGTTCTTACAGCGGGTCATATTGAACTGAAATCTAATGTGTGGAAAGGCCAGTGTAAAAGTCTAGATGTGGTCCAGGATAGTTGAAATTGATGGTATTGGGAGCTTAATCACGTAAGTCTTTTTATGCTGCAATGTACTTCTTGATTGTTCATGTTATTTTGAAAGTTCTGAGTTCTGGCATAATCACCATGTTGGAGTCTTTCATGGTAAACTTTTCAAGGAACACAGCTTTGAACATATCCCAGTTTTAATTTTTATCTGGGTGTTGTTCAAGTAATCTGCTTACAAAACAAGAGGTGGTCCCAGTGACACAAAAGGCGACTTTTCTGGACCAGAGTCTGCGGGGGTAGCCTACTTGTGTGAATTTACTTTGTGTGCTGTTAATCCAGAGTGTGGCATTTTCTCGGCGCAATCCTGAAAATGTCCCAATTTCTGCTGAGTGTAGGCATTGAAATACAATGTTAGGTATCTACAGTGTCTGCAAAGTTGGAGTTGGAGGCAGATTCAGGAGCCCACAGGTATTGAGGAGATTATACTGTTTTTAGGGACAAGCACATTGTTGAAGACAATAAAACCCACAGGAACTGACAGGATTGACAATTCTTTTCCCCTTGAAACCCAGGCCCAAGAGCAGGATTTGAACCCTGACCCTAAATCCCTGTGGGCCACCAACCCTAAGGACTGAGGGGCTGCCTGCCCGCGTTTTCCTGTGGTTGAGCTCCCACAAGCTGAAGCCAAGAATGATGGCCCAAACAATGAAGTAAGCCAAACCAAAGAAATCATTGCACCAAATAAGGGAACAATTAAGGCGCCTAATAGAGGCAACAAAATTCTGACTATTAGCTTCATGAGTTTGAAGGCTACACCAGAAGCCAATCAAGAGTCACCCCCAGGAGAAGGCACAGGCCTGCAACCTGATCCCATGACCACAACTCTAAAGCAAGATAATCAAGTGGCCAATTTGAGATTTTTGACCAATGAAAGAACTCACAGCCCAGGTGTCATTTTGCTGCCTTTTTACCCAAGCACCCAGATTCTCTGAGCCCACATTTCCTAATACTCTGAAGAAACCCCCATGGAAAATGCTAAGTTTGGAAGTGGTGTTCTATATAGACCCAAGGACCCCACGCTCTAAACTTATTGCCATTTTTGAATAAAGGTTATTTTATTTTGGCTTACACAGCTAGTGCGCTATTTTGTCTTTGCCATCTATCAAATCAGTACAAGATCATCTGGTCCTCCTGCCCCTCTGCCCGCAGATTTCTGTCCTCCAGGTGTTACCTTTAGTCCTGTTTATTTCACAGAGTACCCTCTGAAACCTAAATATAAGGATTATACCCCAAAAAGATCCTTGAACTAGATCCCTTGGCCTGCTGTAATACCCAGACACTGTAGGCACTACTTGAAGAAGTTATGGCTGAAGATTAGAGAACTGGAGCCCAGTCAAAGCAGTGACAATTGGATAGATGGTCATCAACCACCAGAAGACTTTGGCATGTATGTTGTATCTCCTGAAGCTCCCCGCAAAGTAGGTCAGCACATAGTACAGGGAGGTATACACTGCAATGGACAGGGTGGAGGGTGGAGACACAAGGGGAGGCCAAGAACCAGTGTTTGAAGAATTGAGTTGCCAGGATCATAGTGGTAGTCATGAACTAGCCCTTCTGATGAAGGTCCAAAGAGCCCTGGTCCCTGTTGATATCCTCCAATTCCAAGACAAGCTGTAAGCACAGCTGTGAAGATGAGGTGATTCATCTTTCTTGTATTAGAGGTTATAGGCTGGGGCAAACTAACTAAGAGTTGAATTGTGTTGGAAATTGCGCCATTAATACTATTTTGATATGGCCTTCAAATAATGATAATTTTGAAGATCTGACTGGTTTTGCTTTCAAGTTTGGGAATTCCTCGCCTTCTGTAAATGAGTCTGTACCAATATCCACCCATTCTGGAATACCAAACCTTTCCTTGTCTGATCCTGGTATGAACTCACCCCAATGTGACCCCCTTGGCCACTCTGTCTATCTAATGAGTGATCACTGTCCCTTGTATACTATTTAAGTAGAATTATTTCTCCTAATAAAGACAAGTTTATCCACATTTGCGTTGGCTTTAATATTCTTCAAGATTTTTCCTTTCCTTTTTGCCAAAAGTTAGTCCTCATCTTGTATTCCAGGAAATTAAGGTATGTGCCCTTAATTTTGCCCTGAAGGCTAACTCAAGGCTAGCTTTGAACCTCAAATATTTTGATATAAAGATTTCCCGCTGTGTCCTCCTTGATGTTGTCCCCAGGAGCCAAACACGGCAAAATGGTGCTCACTAAAGGGGCTGCAAGCCCCTTGGTTATCCTATTCCTGTGTGCATTCTTTGGTCCTTCTCCCTTTGTTTCTGAAGTGCCCAAGCAACCTAAAGTTTCTAGTCCCCCTATAGAAGAAGATATCACCAATGCCCCCTCTACTCCTATGGTAATGGTGCTGTCCCCCGGAACCTCTTGGGCCCCCTCCCAGTTTTCTCACTCAACTACAAGCAAGCTTGTGCTGCTGCCCGCTCTCTCCTCCACACAGGCGCTGTGGAAATGCACACTATCCCTGGTCTCTGTTCTGGGTATGCTTCTGAAGACCTATATTCTTTCCTCTTGGATTTTGGTCTTCCCCCCGCGCTCATAGAATTGATGGAGACTATTGGTGTGTTAGTTAATCAATTTATCCAACCTGTGCTGGTCCATCATCAATTGGCATTGAGATCTCAAAACCAACTCTTGACTGCTGTGGCCACCACTGTTTCTAACAACTACACTCAGAATATGGCCTATCAAGAATGGTCCCATAGTATATTTGCTTGCATTTCAGATAGCCAGCGCAACTTGCTAGCTTCACAAAAGATCTGACCTTGTCTTTAAACTCCCTCCGCTCCTTGCTCCCTGGGTATATTAAGGAGCAGCTTTGTAGACTAGATGACCACCAAGCTACTTGGCACAGCCATACTGAGTCAACCCTCCTAAAATACTGTCAAGATTTTGAGACTCTAGTTGTTGAACTCAATCAGTTTTGAGAGCATGTTAATTCCCAGCTTGAGTTGATTGGGACCCACATCAATACTTGGGGCTAACATCTACATTTAAAGTATGGCTTGGACAAGGCTGCTTTGGGAAACACTCTGAGTCAGGTTCAGAACTATGTCAACAATAGGGTGGCCTCCATTGAATGACTCTAACAACTCCTGCGGTTGATACCCCATCTGCCTTTGAAGCAAGGGTATGTGAAGCTATAACTGAACTCAAAGCTACTACTCAACGTTGAGCCTCTGCCCTGAATCCCCTGCCTGTTGAACCTACTCCTGATCCCTGTATTGCCATGTTAACTGACCAAGTGGCTACTTTGTGGGGCAAGATTACGAGTATTTGAGACAACGTCTCTATGACCCTGATGACTTGTCCTCTGAGTTTGATGGCAAAAGGGAGACTGAAGTCCCTGGTACTCCTATCCATCATGACCATGTGTGTTTCCTGGGATTAGAAGGCCAACCCCATGTCAATTGTGCTCTTGCCTTAGACCACTTAGCGGCAGTGACTAATGATGTGGCAGATTGGCAAGACACTCTAGAATGTGAGGTGCCAACTCTCTCCAGACTTGCAGATACAATAAATGGACAAGTTACCCCTCTGGTTGCTCAAACAACTTCCCTGACTACTTGTGTCAATGGGGTTACTGGCATATTGGCAGTACAACAAATCAAAATCAATGAATTTGGAGCTGCTGCTGCTACCTCCTGAGATACCAGTGGGCAGAATAGCTCTACATTGGATACCCTAGAGGAGAGTGTTCTCCTTCTCTGGGCTAGACAACCTTCTGCTGAATCTGAGTTTGAGGGCAATCCTCACATCAATGTTCTCAACCCTGATGACAACAGTCAATCCATTTCCATGTCCATTGACCCAAACTACAAGCCAACCTTCAAACAGATATTTGGCCCTAAAACCTCTACCATTTATGTCTTTTTAACAATCTAGAAGACTGCAATGCGTAGGGCTACTGATAATCTCAAAAAGGAACATATTCTTACCTGTCTTCACCCCATGTGCCAATAAGTAGTGGTCCCCAAACTCCCCTTCATTGTTACTTGGCAGGACATGAAGCGCCTCCTTATTGAGGAGTTTGGAGGAGATCTCAGCTTGGAGGTCACAAAGGATGCATTTATGCACATTGTCTTTAAGCCCAAGGAAACCCTGTCTGAGTTTGTGGATTGCTTCTACATTGAAGGTCAACAGTTAATCACCAGTTGACAGTTAACTCCCAAGAAGCATACACAGCTTGTTCAAATGCTTTGAAGGTGGACCAGCTTCTATGCCTACACTTTAAGGTACACAAAGCTTCTCTCACTTCCATGAAGAGCATTAAGAAGCTCTTACAAGACATGTATTTGACCCATGGGGGCACTGTAGTGCGTGAGAATAAAGCCAGTAATGCCAGGACCACCTCTTGTACACCACACATTATGACTCTGGGTTCAGGTGGACAGATAAGAGGCAAGGCTGTCATAATTGCGGTCAAATAGGGCATCACTCACGTACCTGTACTAATCCCTGGGTAGAAGGTTGTGATCTTAAAGAACAGGCGGGAAAAGAGAGGTCAGCTTAGAGGCAGAAACACTCTCTGCTGACCCATCCCCCGTTGTTGTGTTCTGAGGCGCAGCACAGACACACAACGGGGAATCCTAACCTTAGGATTGGATTTGTACTAAGTCTTGGTTAGATGACAGGGAAGGCTATGCAATTAACTTGTGGCCCTGGAAGAATAATCTTTACTAGTTATGGCTATAGAGAGGCGCTGAAGTACTGGAAGACACAAAGACAAAATGTGAATATAACTTAATTTTATTGGTGAAATAGGGAAAGGAATATATAGTGGTTGACAATACCACAAAACACTAACATGACAGTAGGATCACTTGCCACCAGCATGAGTGGGGCAAGTGAGTTGAACAGAGTCAAGAAACCAAAAAAGTTTATTTCCTGATTCAGTCATTAACTCATTTCAAGAGGCAAAAGCAAAAGCAAGGGATTTGTCTTCAAAATGGCCCACCAAAGGCAAAATTGAAACGTGGTGAATAGCGGCATTCACAACACCTGTCTCCCCCTGATCCTCCTTCTGAAGAGGAAGCTCTTTCTTTCTCTGGTCCAACTATTCTTCACCTATTTCACAATCTCTCCAGTGATTCAGAACCTGAAGAATCTGATAGTGAAGAATCTGATAGTTATAGCTATTCTGTCCTGGCTGTTCTGGAGATTGTGTCTGTCCCGTACAAGCTCCGCTCTGGGAAGACCACCACCACTTCTCAAGCACCTTCAAGTGAAGACAAGGCCATGGTGACTTGCCCTTACCTAGCCCAGGCCCATCAATCTCTCATTTTGGTTGACTCTTCTGAAGAGGCCGCTGAGCTAGCTGAAGCTCTCTTTCAAAATGTGACTGTATATCTCCCCCTGCAGACTGTGTATAAGGAGATTTCTGCTTCAAGATGCATGTTAGCTAAACGGGAAAAAGAGCTAGAGGCTGTACAGGATGTGTTTGCAGTCTTGACCCCCTTTGGGAAAGATACAACCCGTGTGGAAGTATCAATCTAAAAGATTAAAATCAAAGCCATCCTGGACACAGGTTCTCCAGTCAACGTAGTATCTTCAAAACTAATGAAGAAACTTAAACTTAAACTGGCCCCTGACCTCAACTAAACTCAGTTGTATGGCACAGCTGGCATGGCACAAACTTGGGCCATTGGTGCCTACTCTGCTCTACCCATGAGGTTTGGGAAACTCCTCATTGCTTCCCCCGCTGTTGTCCTTGAGAACAAAAGCTACAACCTCTTGCTTGGTACACAATTCCTCCATGAGTATAACAGGATTGTAAATCTGCAAGATGGATATCTTTTGCTCTTAGGATATGAGGTCCCTTTGATTTTTGAGGAACCTCTGCAACTCCCAGGAAAACGTCTTAAAACTTGCCTACTGGAGTACCCCATGGGTATCTTCTCTCTCAAGTATAGGACTCATTCCTCCAAAATATGCACCCCTCCTCCTTCCTGTCCTGCGGAGGAAGGTGTACCTCTTCTTGCCCCTGCAGCTATCACTATTCCTCCAGGCTCCAAAGTGATGATTGACTCTCAGATTTCTTATGAACTAACCAAAAAGTTGTTCTTGGAACTCTACTCACCTGAATCCCTAAGCTGTAAAGAACCCTGACTGTGTCCAGGAATCCTAGATCAAACTCACAAAGAGCCTATACAACTATTGCTTACCAACCTGATAGACTTACCCATGCAGGTGACTTGGGGCCAGGTTGTAGGACATGGTCTTATACTGGGAGCAGAACAAGTGGCATCCCTCTGCCCTTTGGGAACTTTTAGTGATTTCAATCTACCTGAAGACAATCCCCAAGTTCTCTCCTTAACCACCATTGTCAACTTCCCCCAATTGTCACCCATCCAACAAAAAGACGTGTTGGACCTTCAGATTAGTTTAGTGACATCTTTGCCTCTGGACCTGCGGACTATGGCCTAGCTAAAGGGGTCATCCATCAGATTGATACTTTAGATGCACCTCCCTTTTGTGCCAAACCATACCGCCATAGTAGGGTAGAGGATGCTCAGGTATCTAAGGAGCTTGTTGTAAAATATGCATCCTGGGTGCTGATTTCTACAAATAGTTAGTCCACTACTTCTTTATCTTAATACTATACCTGTTGTGGTATAGTGACAGCCTGGGTAAGGACAGAAGAATATAAGAAGATAATAAGACAAAACTAGTGTTTATTGTGATAGTGTTGAATTTATATAGTGGGAGTTGGGAGAATTTCCACCAGGGGAAAGAAGGCACAGAAAGAATGAATTTCCTAATGGAGGGGAGTGAGCAGGCACAGTAGAAAAACCCGCAAGAGAGAACAATCAGTTTTACGCGGCTTTCCTTATGGAGACATGTGACAATAACTTTGCTGTTCTATTATTAACCTCAGAAGTAAAGCCCGTGTCTTAAGCGCATTTGAAAGGCGCTTCAAACACCCGTTTTAGAGGCGTTTTAAACTTCATTAACCTTATTAAAACCAGGGTGCAATAAAGCAATTGCGCAATTGTTCTGTTGCTCAATCCCTAGATGGACAACTTAATATCTAATTCATTCAATCTGCAACAGAGCTCAAACAACTCTTAGATGCAGGACTCTTGGCTCCTGCTCAAAGTCCTTGGGTCTCACCTTTACTGATCCTCAAGAAAAAAGATGGATGTCATCACATTGTAATGGACTACCGCCGCCTGAACTTTCTCACCAAGAAAGACTCATACCCCTTGCCCAGAATTGACAATGCTCTCATACAGCTGGGTGGTTCCAAGTTTTTCTCAGCCATGGATCTAGCCTCTGGATATTGGCAAGTAAAATTATTACCAGAAGACCAAGAGAAGGCTGCTCTCATTACCTCTGAGGGGCTTTATGAACCTACTTGGATGCCCCAAAGACTCTGCAATTCTCCAGCTATGTTTCAAAGGGCTATGGATTCCATATTACAAGATCTAAAGCTCTCTTGAGTCCTCATGTACCTTGATGACATCACTGTGTTCAGCACTCTTTTTACCAACCACTTCTGAACACCTTAAGGCTGTCTTTCTCAAAATCTGCAAAGCTGGCTTGAAGCTCAAACCTCCCAAGTGCTCCTTCTTTAAAGAGTAACTCAAGTTCTTAGGTCATGAGGTCACCCAAACTGGAATCCACCCCATGAATAATAAGGTGGAAGCCATCAAAAAGATGCTACCTCCCACAAATCTTAGAGAGGTCCAAGTATTCTTTGGTATGATGGGCTACTATCAACAGTTCATATCTAATTTTGCCAAGCTGAGTGAACCCCTCTTCCAACTGCTTCACAACGTCCCCTTTGAGTGGACTGACAGCCAACAACAAGCTTTTGAAGCATTGAAGGCCAAGATCAAAGAGGCTCCTATCTTATTCTACCCTGATTATGATAAAGAGTTCATCTTGTATACCAACACAAGCAGAGTAGCTTTGGGTGCCATCTTAGCACAGCTTGACAGCGAATGTGTGGATTGACTTGTAGCCTACTCTTCATGGGTCCTCAATAAACACAAGAAGAACTACAGCATCACTGAAAAGGAATGCCTGGCGGTGTTACATGCAGTAAAGCAATTCAGACACTACATTTATGGGACCCACTTAACAGTGGTCACAGATCACTCCTCCCTTAAATGGCTGCAACAACTAAAGGAACCTTTAGGTTGACTAGGCATTGGGCCCTGCACCTGCAAGGATACAATTTCACTGTGGCACATTGTTCTGGGGCCCAGCACCATAACACCAATGGATTGTCAAGGATGCCTATACTAGCTATCCACCCCGCAGACACTGATTACCTATACAAATTAATAGGGTACCCTGACTCCTGGACCACTGAGCTGGAAGAAATTTGACTGGCGCTCCAAACCCTATCCAAGGACACTGTGATTTGAGATAGACAGCTCTTCAAAAAAGTCAACAATGCCTATCTACCCTATGTTTGCCCTAGCATGAGGATAGCCATTACCCTCCAAGCTCACATTGACACTGGACATGGAGGTATAGCCAAAACCCATGACTGGCTATGCAAGAACTTCTACTGGGAAAGCATGCGCCTTTTAATTCCTGATGTTCTCGCCTCCTGTCATTTGTGCCAGCTCCAACGCCCTTGCCCTTCCCAACACCAATTCAAATTTATCCCCCCTAAACATGCCTTCCACACTGTGAGTATTGATGCTGTTGGGCCTTTCCCTTGGTCTAGTTCTGGATGTTGATTTATCTTAGTTGCCATAGACCATTTTAGCAAATGGGTTGAAGCCAGAGCTACAAAAGATATAACTGACAAGACCACTGCTACTTTCTTGCTGCAAGATATCTTCTACCAACATGGCTGCTCTCAAGTCCTGCTTTCTGACAATGGCACCAATTTTAATGCTTGCCTCATCACGTCTATTGTAGAAGCTATGGGTACCCACCAATCTTTCTCTGTGCCATATAACCCTTCAACTAATGGAACTGTTGAACAAGCCAATTCCTCCCTGGTGGCCATAATGAGGAAACTCACACTCTCCAACACTGCCAATTGGGATATGTTCCTCCCTGCTGCCCTCTTTGCTTATCAACTCAGTAGGCACCAAGTGACTGGCCAATCCCCTTTTGTCATGCTGTATGGGTGTTAAGCCACAGCCCCCTCAATCTTGGGACCCCCTTGATCAAAGCTGATGTGTCTACCAATCCTGAGGCCCATGTTAAAGACTTAACTAATTGTATCATTGACATCCAAGTGACAGCATATTCCACTGCTTGCAAGGTTAAGGACTTAGAGCTCTTCCCGTCCAATGCTGCTAGAGCCCCCATCCCTGAGTATCAAATAAATGACCTGGTTTTATACTATCAGAATTGTACAGGAGGTAGAGCCCAAAAGCTAGACTCCCTCTGGGTTGGGTCCTGCAAGGTCACCTTTAAGAAGGGCGTTAAGTATACCATGAAACTGCTATCCTATGGATGTTCTTTTGCCCAAGTCCATTACAAATTCATTTGAAAATATCTAATCCCTGTTTCCAATCTTGAGGGGTGAGATGTTGGAAATTGCGCCATTAATGCTATTTTGATATGGCCTTCAAATAATGATAAATGCAAAGATCTGACTGGTTTTGCTTTCAAGTTTGGGAATTCCTTGTCTTCTGTAAATGGGTCTGTACCAATATCCACTCATTCTGGAATACCATACCTTCCCTTGTCTGATCCTGGTATGAACTCACCCCAACATGATCACCTTGGCCACTCTGTCTATCTAATGAGTGATAACTGTCCCTTGTCTACTATTTAAGTAGAACTTATTTCCCTAATAAAGACAAGTTTATCCACATTTGTGTTGGCTTTAATAATCTTCAAGCCTTTTCCTTTCCTTTTTGCCAAAAGGAAGTCCTCATCTTGTATTCCAGGAAATTAAGGTATGTGCCCTTAATTTTTCCCTAAAGGCTAACCCAAGGCTAGCTTTGAACCTCAAATATTTTGTTATAAAGATTTCCTGCCGTGTCCTCCTGGATGTTGTCCCCAGGAGCCAAACACGACAACTTGGAAGTTGAGAATGAATTTAGCTTTATTGAGGGTATTAAACTCAATAATAGCACAAGCTATTACTGAAGTGGAATCCTTTATTTATAATGTTTACCATTGTGCAAAGATTTGCAAGTGAGAGTTAAAAACAGAAAATGGGGGATCCTAAAAGCTTGGAAGATAGGAATGACAGTTGGGGTTTGGGAAGATGGCCAAACTCTTGTTCTTCAGTTATCTGTGGCTGGTTTGGAGATTCTTGAGTTAAGCAAATAATCTTCTGTTGACCTGGTGGTAGGTGAAGAATGGGAGTAAAATTGCTTTTATTATCTATTTTTGTCTCATTAAGTTTGGCTTGGCTGAAGTTTGGCTCTGACCATGTGGTCTGGGCTCCAGATTTCCATTGGTTGGTTGTAGAATTGTTTTTAAAATTTGGACCCTGAATTTTCCCTTCTTCTGAAGGGGTGGTATTATTCTGGAATTTTTGCCCTGAAGCCAGGGACTTTTCTGATTGGCTGTAGTGGATGGGGACTTCTGATTGGCTGGGGGGTGGGAACTGGGACCCAGGTGGATAGCTGGAAGTTGTCTGGGACCTGGGGGCAAGCGGGCAGGCAGGCAGCTGGCTGGCTGGAGGGTTGGTGAAGGATGCTGGCAGGTGCCTGTGCAACTGCGGCAGGGCCTGCCTAGATGATAAATTGGTCTGGCGTTGATCAAGTTCTGTTTTGACTTCTATTTTATTTTGTTTTTTCTCAATCAAAGAGGGAAAATCCTTATTAAATTATAGATTCTTGACAGGGGAATCCCCTATTTTTCCCCAGCATGGTACCTCAGTAAGAATCTGGTTTATGTCAGGAATATTCCTGACACCCGCATACAATCTGCAGTTAGATAAAACTGTCAATGCCCTTGGATATTATCAACACCCAAGTTGTTTAGAGGAAAATTCAACTAAATTCCTGCCTACTTAAAAACTTCCCATGGAACCACCTGTGACCTCCAAGTCAATGCCTGCCTCCTCACCCAACCTCCCAACCAATCATACTGGCAAGATGTTTGGGATTGTGTACATCACCCTCACAGGGGTGATTGCACTATAATCCCAGCTGCTGGCACGTGGTCCTGGGTTGGAAATTTCTTCTCCTACCTCTTTAAGTTAGCTCCTCTCTTGTGGTGGGATTTACCTGTAAAAAACCCGGCTGGAGTGATCCCCAAAACCAACAGGCAGCCACCCAATACTGGATCCCTTCCAGGAACATCTTTTCATTCTTTTTAGTCTCTTCAGCCTGCAGGGAGTGCCATATGCTGGATTCTTTTCTTGGAAGGAATTTTCCTTTAAGTTGCGTAGGTGTGGATAACCCACTTCTGCTACCACTGTTGAGTATATACTTCTGGGAAGTATAATAAACAAGATAAAAGGGAAAATTAAAAAGATAATGATGCTTTTTTGAATATGAATATATGATAATATATAGTATCATTGAAAGCTACATACTGTCCATGTACGTCATGGTAGTCATGGTGATTATCTGAGTAATATTCCTCTTAAGCCATGAGGCTTGTTCAAGTTGTGTTTTGCTTAAGATTTGCAATGTTTGATCCCTGTAATAGATGGTGTTGCAACATCTTTGATTACTCCCTCTAGGGGAATTAACACCCCAAGTAGTTCACCAAATGAGTCACTGAAGGGCTCACTGTCTAATCAATAGGCTGGTGGCACTCCTATCATTCAACAATCTATTACTGTCAGGAATATTCCTGACATAAACCAGATTTTGACTAGGGAAAAATGTTGGAATCAGGTGGATAAATGTTCAACAGGAGGGGCAAAATTGGATAGGGAATTTCCCCCACTATCAGGGGAAAAGAAAAATCAAAATTTGGAAAAAACGGATTTTTATGGAAGCCAGAATAATTTAACATCTGGGCAGGCGCCCGCCGCCCTCTGCAAGCCTCCCGCCCACCCAGGCTGGCACCAGCGGGCCCGCCACCAGTCCCCTGCCCGCTTGCCAGCCGCTAGCCAGCCACCTGCCTGCCCGCCAGCCAGCCTCCTGCCAGCCTCTCACCCGCCAGCCAGGCTCCTGCCAACCACCCGCGCACCCAGCCCGCCCCCAGCGGACCCGCTGCTTGGCTCCAGGCCACCTGCCTGCTCCCTGGGCCCCTTCCAACTGCCAGTTGCCCACCCAGGTCCCAGGGTCCACTCCCCAGCCAACCAAAACCCACCATGATACCCAGCCAATCAGAAAAGTCCCTTGAAACAAGGGACAATTTCAAAAATAATTCTTGTGCCCAGGAAGAAGGGCAAATTCATGTTTCACAAGACAGGTCAAATTCAAAAAATATCAATGAAAAGCCAAAAATAACTCCAGAAGATAAAAATAACAAGACCTACAGCCAATGGAACCAGGTGGCTGGCAACAATCAGCTAGGTCTAGACTCCAACCAAACTAGCATCCCCAAACCAAAAATAGAAGTGTTTGAACCCAAGAGTTGTTGTCACCACCTGACCATCCATCCAGAGGAAATTATTGGTCCCAAGCAGAACTGTCTAAAACCCCAAAATATTGCCCAGGAACAAGGGTTTGGCCATCCCTTCAAACACCAATCCCCAATTCCCATGACCAAACTTTTGGGGACTCCAGTCCCATGTTTTTACTCCCACTTGCAAAACTTTGTAAGTGGGGGCCCACTATAAATAAAGGATCTCCTCTCAGTAGTAGCTTGTGCTATTATTGAGACTAATACCCTCAATAAAGTGAAATTTCTAACTACAACTACAGTTAAGCTTAAAGATCAAGCCCCTGCTAACCCTCCAACCCAGTGAAGATGAATCACCTCATCTTCACAGCTGTGCTCACAGCTTGCCTTGGGATTGGAGGCTACCAACAGAGTTCAGAGTTCTTTGGCCCCTCCACAGAAGGACTAGGTTATGACCCATACCACAACCCTGGCCAACTTAACTTGTCAAACACTGGACCCTGGCCACCTCTGGTATCTCCCCATTCAACACTCTCCATAGCCATGTATATGTTGGCTTACTACATCCTCACATACTTTGCCAGGAGCTTTGGGCATTTCAACATACACACCAAAGTATTTCACTGGCTAATGACGGTGTATCCCATAATCACCGCCTTGACGGGTTTCCAGTTCTCCAATTTGCTACCATACATACTCCAAGTGGTGCCCACCATTCTAGGGTATTACAATTACAGGGATCACACAATCCAGATCCTAAGCAGAACACAACTTGTTCAAGCCTCGTGATACAAGAGGAACATTACTCAGATAAGCTCCATGACCATCATGACTTACATGGACAACATGTGGCTTCCCATGATACTATATAATACCTTATATTCATATCCAATAAAGTATCATTCTTCTATTAAATCTTCCCCTTTATCTTGTTTATTATACTTCTCAGAAGTATAAACTTGACAGTGGTAGCACAGGTAGGTTATTCATACCTACCCAACTCAAAGAAAAAATCCCTCCTAAGAAAAAGACTCAAATAATGGTACTCCCCAGCAGCTAGAGAGACTACAAAGAAGGACAAGACGTCCCAACAGGCTTTGTTATTTACAACAATATCCCTGTACCTGTGGAACAATACAACACTCTCAAAGCCCGCAGATTATTATCCACAACAACACCATAACAGCCTGAAATACCCAATCTTGTATTCCAGCGTCTACATACAGCTGAAATTGGCACCTTTGCAGGGTTATGCTGGGAAAACACCAACCTCTGGATCAACATCACACAAAGCAAGTTTACCCAAGTAGACTACCCTCAAAGGCTCTGGGTCAGTGAGATCTCCCTCTGCGTCACAGGGACTGCATCACAGTTTGTAAGCAGATGGATAGCTCAACACCACAACCAGAAGGAAAACTGGGAACTGTTCAAGAACACATTCCTTGAAAAGTCCTTATGAAGGATTATGACATAGTAATCATGAAAGAACTTTAAACCTTCAAGATGACAGGAACAATCAAGGAATACATTGTTGCATACAAAGACCTACATGAATGCATACACAACACCATCAACTTTTATGAACCTGGACCACGCCTGGACTTCTACAATGGCCTCCCTACGCACATTAGACATCAGTTTGACATGACCTGCTGCAAGAACCTTGAGGATGTATCCCTAGAGGGAAAGCGCGCAGCACAGAAATCTGAAGACTTACATGCAACCAACAAACACAAGGAGAGCCCTACAGCCAAGAAGGAACCACATCTCAATAAGAAGAACAACTGAGCCAACAACCCCCACCCTCAAAACAGAAATTGTATGGCCCAAGCCAACCAGGCAAGCACCAAAGATACCAACAAGGAGGGAAAAGCTCAGGGGAATGCTTAGGCAAGCCACACTTCCTCAACTCATAAGACTTGTACAGGAACCAAGATGTGGACTCAATTGCCATGATCTAAGTACCCTCCAGCAATTCTCTACTGTTTGCTGCAGAAACAGGAAATAAACTCCTTACCTATCCTTTCCTTTTTTGCAGATACCATGGCACAGCACTACTTGATACTGGAGCAGATCAATCTCTTGTTAACAAAAAATTTCCAACCTTATGAAATTACCAACAGTTTGGAGCAGTGTCAGGAAAGTCATCATGGTGGACAACAGAAGCACACCAGTCACCAGGAAAGCAAAGCTATTCCATGCCAAAATTGGAGATGTGCAAACTACGCTCAGTGGCCCTATCATACCAATCCCTAAATATGATGTAATACTAGGTCTAGATTGGATGCAAAAAACCAAACCTCACCTTTATTGGGACAGTGCCACTCTCACTATCCAATGCGGCAAAGTACACCATCACATCTACCTGACTCACCTTGACACTCTCATGCGCAACCATGTGTTTTTAAAGATAATGGAAACAGAAGAGGAAACAGACCCCAGCAAGATCAATTGGAATACCTGCAGATACAAAATCATCCACTTTAAGAATACAGAATCTAGACGTAAACAGGACTACATCTACAATCAGATAATAAAAGAATTCCCCTCTGTTTTCCAAGAATCACTACCTGGATTACCACCCAACCACAGCATACAACATGAAATTGACCTTAAAGGAAGCGTACCCAAGGCACGCCCTATCTACCGCTTAACACCCTAAGAAGATGACACCCTAAAGGCCTATCTTGATGAGGCTCTGGACAAAGGCCTCATTAGACCCTCAAAATCACCCTTTGGTGCTGCTGTCTTCTTTGTGGCAAAGAAAGATAGAGGACTCCTCCTGGTCACTAACTACAGGGCGCTCAATGAAGTCACAATTAAGAACAGGTATCTCCTGCCCCTGATTGACGACCTTTTTGACGCCCTGGGGGGTCTCAAATCTTCACAAAAATTGATCTGACAGCAGGTTATCACCAAATTTGTGTGAAACCTGAATACATCCCAAAGACTGCATTCAGAACCAAATACAGATCCTTTGAATGTGTTGTCTTTAACTTTGGCATGAAAAATGCCCCCAGTACCTTTGTGACATTCATGAATGAGGTTTTTAAAGAACACATTGGGAAACTAGCAATTATATACCTAGATGACATAATCATCTACAGTCCAAACTTAAAACAACACTGGGAAGATATCTGCCTAGTTCTCCTCACCCTCAAGGAAAATCAACTCATTGCCAAACCATCAAAATGTGACTTCTCCTCCTCTGAACTCCCCTTCCTTGGCCACATTGTCAGCAAGGACAAGATCAAACCAGATCCAGAGAAAATACGCGCCATAACTTAAATGCCAGCCCCCAGAAACAAGAGTGAACTCCGCACTTTCCTAGGCATGATAGCCTACGTCAGAAGGTTCATCCCTGACTGGGGCTCTCTGACGGCTCCCCTATCAGCCATTACAGGCAAAACAACTAAGTTTGTGTGGACTCTGCTACAAGATCAACATTTTTTCCAGTTGAAAGAACAAATGGTTACCGCCCCCATCTTCCAATATCCAAATTGTGAAGGGATATACAAGTTGGAAACCAATGCCTCTGACTGCATCATAGGAGGAGTCCTCTGCATCCAAACAGCAGAGAAAGACTTCCTCCCTATAGTATAAAAGTCAAGAAAACTATATGACAGTGAACAAAGGTTCCCCATCCACAACAAGGAATTGGTACAGTAGTTTTAAAAGCTATGGCAACAACCAAAAATACCTCATATTTAAACAAAATGATTTCAGATTTAAACAAAATCCAAGTTGCGCAAGATTCAGGATTCAACTAATTTATAAAATTTCAGTTAATAAATGGACTGTCAAAAAAAACAAAATTTCACTAGCCCATTATACAAAATATATTAAACATCAAGTGGTGTAGTTCAAACCACAAACAAAATGAACTGAAGCAACAAGTGAAATGGATGGATGCTGTTCTAGAGTATATTATAATCCAATCAGGATTCATATGAGGAACCAACAGAAGAACTAAAAAGAAATGAAGCTTGAGCAATCTAGAAGCAAGATTACACAAGCACAAAATGAAATGAACCCACACAAGATGTGTAGTATGAGCAGCCTAAAATAGAAAAATAACAGTTTAACAGCCAATGAACAGTTATCCAATTTAGGAACAAAGGCATTTTATCCAGTTTCATGGCTCCAGATTTGTATGAAAAGGTTTTGAGAACCTTCCAAATATGGACTCAAGATTATAATAAAAATAAATCATTAAATTTTAAAATTTCTACTTTTAGTGATTTTATCCTAGATTTTTTACAATGGTTTTTACAAAAAATATATTTGACAGCGCCAGCAGCCAAGCCAGCTTCAATGGAGGTGAGGCTCAGAACATGGAGGCACCTATTTACACTCAGGTCTTTGATGTGGGTAATGAGGAAGCCAACCTGTACTTGACTCCTGTCCCCTATGGATTTGGCTTGTTTGAGAGTCATCTAGCATCCAGATCTGTCCCTGCACAAGCTGCCAACCAACCAGCCAATTAGAACAGCAACCCTGGTTTGGAACAACTTCCTACCAATAACCAACTTGCTTCCCCTACAGCCAATCAGGCTTCAGCTCCCGCGGCCCAGTGCCCCAAAATCAGAATAATCACTGCCCAAATTCTCCAAGAAATTGTGGCACTCAACCAGCGTGCCTGACATGGGATCAGATTGCCAGCCAATTGCAATATACCTGAGCTATTATCATGCAAGATTTCAATAACGTCATGAAAAGAGGGAATCGGATTGGGACAGCCAAGAAGCCAAATAAGGCTGTTGTGTTTGGCTCCAGGGAATGACATCCTGGAGGACACAGCGGGAAATCTTTATTACAAAAGATTTGAGGTTTGAAACTAGCCTTGGGTTAGCCTTCAGGGCAAAATTAAGGGCACATACCTTAATTTCCTGGAAAACAAGATGTAGAAGTCCTTTTGGCAGAAAGGACAGGAAAGGCTTGAAGATTATAAAAGCCAACACAAATGTGGATAAACTTAAACTTTATTGGGAATGAAGATTCTACTTTAAATAGTAGACAAAGGACAGAGATCACTCAATAGGAGGACAGAGTGGCTGAAGGGGTCACGCTGAGATGAGGTCATACCAGGATCAACCACAGACAGGTACAATAATCCAGAATGGGTGGATATTGGACCAGACCCATTTGCAGAAGGCAAAGAATTTCTAAACTTGAAGGCAAAACCAGTTAAATCTTTGCAACTATCAATATTCAAAGGCCATATCAAAATAGCATTAATAGCGCAATTTACAACATCTCCCCCCTCAAGATTGAAAACAGGGAGTTGATATTTGCGAAGTAATTTAGAGTGAACACGGGCAAAGGGACAGCCAGACAATAGTAGCTTCACAGTGTACTCATAGCCCTTCTTGAAAGTGACCTCACAGGGCCCAACCCATAGGGAATCCAGCTTGTGAGCTCTACCACCTGTAAAATTCTGGTAGTAGAGAACTAGATTGCCTACTTGGTATTCAGGGAGGGGGCTCTAGCAGCATTGGATAGAGAGAGCTCCAAGGCCTTCACCTTGCAAGCAGTGGAATATGCTGTTGCTTGGATGTCAATGATACAATTAGTTAAGTCTTTAACATGGGTTTCAGGATTTGTGGAGGTATCAAACTTGATCAAGGGGGGTCCCAAGATTGAGGGGGTAGTGGCCTCACATCCATAAAGCATGGTAAAAGGGGATTGACTAGTCACCCAATGTCTACTAAGGCGGTAGGCAAAGAGGGCGGCAGGGAGGAACATGTCCCAATTGGCAGCGTCAGAGAGCATGAGTTTTCTCATGATTGATACCAGGGTGGAATTAGCTTGTTCAACAGTTCCATTGGTGGAGGGATTATATGGCGCAGAGAACAACTGGTGAGTCCCCATAGCTTTGACAATAGAGGTGATGAGGCAAGCATTAAAGTTGGTGCCATTGTCAGAGAGCAGGACTTGAGGGCAGCCATGTCAATAAAAGATGACTTGTAGCAAGAAATTAGCCGTGGTTCTAGCAGTTATATCTTTGGTTGCTCTGGCTTCAACCAATTTGCTAAAATGGTCAATGGTGTCAAAACCGCAGGCTCAACCCGCCAGCAAGGTTCCAACCAAGCGGGTTTGTGACCTGCAATCCGACTACAGGGCTACTTGAAGTCAGACCCGGAAGTCAACTCGGATTACCAAATCAATCAACATGAATAAATGATGATCCCTCACGGTGGATACCTTGATTTGGCGCTTGACTCATTAGAAGGATCAAGCCACCCCCTCTTCCATCCAGCTGTGTGATCACCAATCATGTTCCTTCTATCCATTGATTCACAATAGATATATAATCACTATCTCACAATAAAGATTATTATCAATCCTCTAAATATTTTCCCCTTGTAACTTTGCTAAAACAGCACAGTTACGACATTGTAGCACATGTAGGCTCTTCATCCTACCTTATCTTGAAAAATTCTGCCTGTTTCCCACACACGCCGCGGCCAACAAATCCTTGACAGAATTATGTCTGGCCTCCTGCCTGACTGGACTCTGTATACTCCTGGTACCAGGATACCTGATGGTTTTGTCCTCTACCAAAACACAGTGATCCTGCTACCTGCCTTCAAGACCATGTTGGCACAAGGTTTCTTTCAGGCACCTCCCTTGATGCCGCAACCAGCTGACAAAACCACCATGCCCGCCTATGTAGCACAAAGACTTTGCAGCACCGCCTTGAACCATTTGCAAGAGCCAACAGCAACAATGCTGCCGCATGGATTTAGTCCTCCCAAAGCAAGTTGGCTCAGATGGAGTGCCCACAGCATTTTTGGATTGCGGAGATTTCCATTTGTCTGACCCATGATGCTGGCACTTGGTGCAACAAGTGGCACAAAGAGCACCCCAACAAGAACTGGGACACCTTCAAACAGGACTTCTTGGCGAGATTTGTGCTTAAGGATACGGCACTCATGATCATACACCAAGTAAAGAACCTAACACAGACAGGCACTGTTAAAGAACTCACCCGCGCCTACAAGGAACTCCGTCTCTGCGCCCCATCCAATATGGCCTTTGACACACCAGTAACACACCTCATGTACTACGACGCTCTCAAGTTGACTGTAATGAGACATGTGAACCTGGAACAAGTTACTAACCTACAAAGCCTATACTGTGAAGCAGAGAAAGCGGAGCAAACACCCAACGCTCTGCACAAGGCACAGACTGGGAAACAAGAGAGACCCAAGGACTCACATTCAAGTGGGCGTTCCTCTTGACCACCTCCTGGGGGTAATGGTAACAACAACAACCACAAACCCACAGGATCAAATGGGAATGGGAACAGAAATAACAGCCAATCAAATTGTACCCATTTCCGTGTCACTGCCACCCAAGGCAACCAAAATGAGGGAAAAGCCCAGGGAGAGCACTAAGCAAGCCAAGCTCTCCCCACATGACTCCTGACTTGCCCAACAATGAATACCAACCCAAGGACGTGGACCAATGCCCAATGATCCAAGTGCCCTCAGAAGACCTGGTGCTATACACCATTGCCAGACATCCTAATAAATTGATGTCTTACCCTTTCTGCTTTTGCAGTTACACAGGCTCAGCTCTCTTAGACTCAGGCGCAGATCAAACCTTAGTCAACAGCAGCTTTGTAGATATATTCAAGCTGGCCACTAATCCTTCACGGATTAAAAACGTGGTCCTGGCTGATGAATATCACATTGCTGTGACAAAAGAAACTGCCCCCTTCTCTGTCATGCTTGAGAACCTCCACTCCACCACCCAAGGTCCTGTCATTGACTTCCCTAAGTTTGAAATTGTACTGGGACTAGACTGGTTATGGGAAAACAACCCCCACGTGGACTGGGCAACCTCCGTGTTGACCATCAAGTGGGAAGGTGTCAACCACCAAATCTACCCAGACTCTGTAGACCAACTCCTACAAGACCACATCTTTGTATGCATCACAGAGACCTTGGACAAGAAGGAAAACCTGAAGGCAATTGACTGGAACTCCTGTCAGTATGAAATCATACACTTCAAGGACCACCAGGACACCGCCACGCCGCAAGATTGCAACATTGTGGCCTGTCACCCAGAAATATTTAAGGAAGCGTTACCTGTTCTACCCCCTGAGAAGCACATCCAACACTCTATCCAACTCAAAGGGGCCGTACCCAAGGCATGCCCCATTTACAGGCTGACCCCAAACAAGGACAACACCCTGCGCGCCTATCTCAAGGAAGCACTGGAAAAAGGACTTATCCGCCCCTCACAGTCTCCCTTTGGGGCTGCCGTATTCTTTGTGGCTAAAAAAGATGGTACCTTATGCCTGGTCACAGACTATCACGCCTTAAACAAAGTCACCATTAAGAATTGTTACCCATTGCCACTAATTGAAAATCTCTTTGACGCCTTGGGAGGAGCCTCTGTCTTCTCCAATATTGATCTAACTGCAGGCTACAATCAGATTTGTATCAAGGAGGAAGACATCCCCAAGACAGCCTTCCGCACCAAGTACGGTTCCTACAAATGCGTGGTACTCAACTTTGGCATGACCAATGCCCCGTCCACCTTTGTAACCTTCATGAACAAAGTGTTTGCACCACACATAGGCAGACACGCGCTCGTGTACCTGGATGATATCATTGTCTACAGCCTCTTGGTAGAACAGCATCACAAGGACCTGAAAGAAGTCTTTGCAACCCTGGCACAACACAAACTGTTGGCCAAGCCCTCCAAGTGCCAGTTCTTCTGGGAGCAACTACCCTTATTGGGACACATAGTCTCAAAGAACGGCATCAAACCCAACAGTCAGAAGATACAAGCCATCTGCAAGATGCCACCCCCCAAGGACAAGTCAGAACTACACACCTTCTTGGGAATAGTGGCCTATGTACAACGCTTCATACCCAACTGTGGCATCTTGACTGCCCCTTTTTCCACCATAACAGGCGCTAAGTCCAAGTTTGTATGGACCCCCCAACGTGATCTCTGTTTTAGACGCCTCAAGGAAAAGCTCACAACAGCTCTCATCTTACAATACCCCAAACAGGATGCAGAATCCCAGATGGAAACCAACTCTTTGGATGCATCCATTGGGGGAGTTCTGCAAATTAAGAATAGTGACAGTGACTTCCTGCCTGTAGCCTACAAGTTGCGCAAGCTGACAGATGACAAGTGTAGATACCCTATCCACAACAAGGAACTACTGGCCATTGTACACTGCCTAGTCAAATGGCGCTGTTACCTAGAACGGCAGGAAGAATTCACAGCATTAACCAATCATAAGTCGCTCATTCACTTCAAGACACAGGCAAACTTGTCACGCCGCCAAGCGCAGTGAATGGAAGTCTTAGAAAGGTTTAACATGCTCATCCAATATAAGCCTGGGGCCAAACTTGCCATGGCAGACACCCTGTCCCGCCTGTATGTCCGCGTTTCTAGGGGAGAGAATGGGCTTGACCCAGACTGGCCTCTCCTAGTGCTCCGTACAAAAGATAAAGGGTTCCCTGCAGGCACAACTGATATCACCAAAGAAACAGTCATCAAGAATGAGCACCTCTTTGCTGATGTTTACGGGACTCTTCACAGAAAAATGTCAGATGGCACAACCATCCCCTACATCCCCACACATCAACAAGTTAATACCATTCTCCGCTACCACAGAGATCTTGGACATACCAAGAGCCAAAATCTATACAAATTCCTAAAACATAAAGCCTGGTGGCCAACCTTATACCGCAATGTCCAAGAAGTGTTAGAACAGTGCAAGGGTTGCAAAAAGTTTGCCAGAAGCAAAACCCCGCCTAAGTCTGTACTCCCCATTCAAACCCAACTACCGTTCAAGGTATGGGCTCTGGACATTGTGGGCCCCATGCCAGGAAAGCACAACAACAAAAAATACATCATTACAGCCATTCATTTTGCAACAAGGTGGCCAGTAGCCCAAGCAGTGAAATTGCACACCGGTAACAACGTCCAACAATTTTTTGGCAAAGAAATCATCAGTAAGTTCAGAAAGCCAGAACTCCTGATAAACAATGGGGGCAAAGAATTGACCTCCAAAAACACCAACGTGTACCTCGCCAAAAATGAGGTCAAACACACTGTCACTACACCATACTATCCACAGGCCAATGAACGCGTAGAGCGGCTTAATGGTAGCCTTGTGCAAGCCCTAGCCAAACTCACTGCCGGGAGACCTGACAACTGGTATAAGCAGCTACTGACTGCGTTACTTGTGTGCCAAACCCAAGTGAACAGATCCACAGGGAAAAGCCCGTTTGAACTGGTATACAGGACACAGCCTAATATCATTCAAGCATTGACAGGACCCAAACTTGAAATCCCAAGTCAAGTCCTCCCTTGTTCTGATCCTCAAGTAATAGAGGCCAACATTGAACAAGCAGCCAAAGAAAAGGAACACTTACAAAAGACCTTCATTCCCATCTTTCAAAGACATGAAGTCGGGGACAAAGTCTGGGTCATGAATGTCAACAAGAGCAAAATAGAACCCAAAAAAGTAGGGCCAGCAATAATCCTAAAGGTAAACAACAATAACACTTACCTCGTGCAAGGGCTCAGAAAACGTAAACAAGACAAGATGCTATACCACAACTGCCTACAACCTTGCAAAGCAAGACAGAAGCAACAAGAAACTGCCCTGCCTGCCACCAAACAACAACTGGTTCAATATGGCGCCTGAGCTCCTGACAACCTCCCCAACAACCTGCCTCCTGAGGAGGCTGACTTTCAGCCGGGGGTGTGTGTCAAAACCGCAGGCTCAACCTGCCAGCAAGGTTCCAACCAAACGGGTTTGTGACCCGCAATCTGACTACCTGGCCACTCAAAGTCAGACCCGGAAGTCAACTCAGATTACCAAATCAATCAACATGAACAAATGATGATCCCTCACAGTGGATACCTTGATTTGGCGCTTGAATCATTAGCAGGATCAAGTCACCCCCTCTTCCATCTAGCTGTGTGATTGCCAATCATGTTCCTTCTATCCATTGATTCACAATAGCTATATAATCACTATCTCACAATAAAGATTATTATCAATCCTCTAAATATTTTTCCCTTGTAACTTTGCTAAAACAGCATAGTTACAACAATGGCAACTAAGATAAACTGACATCCTGACCTAGAGCAGGGGGAAAGGCCCCACAGCATCAATACTCACCATATGGAAAGCATGCTTTGGAGGAATGAGTTGAAACTTATGTTGAGACGGACAAGGACGTTGAAGCTGACAGGAATGGCAGGAAGCAAGGACATCAGGGATCAAAAGGCGCATATTTTCCCAGTAGAAATTTTTGCACAACCAGTCATGAGTCTTGGCTATGCCTCCATGGCCAGTGTCAATGTGAGCTTGGAGGATGATGGCTACTCTCATGCTAGGGCAAACATAGGGTAGATAGGCATTGTTAACCTTTTTGAAGAGTTGTCTATCACAAATTACTGTATCCTTGGATAGGGTCTGTAGGGCCAAACAGATGTCTTTGGGCTCGGTGGTTCAAGAGTCAGGGTACCCTATTAGTTTGTATAATCAATCAGCGTCAGCAGGGTGGATAGCTAGGATAGGCATTCTTGACAGGCCATCAGAGTTCTGATGTTGGGCCCCAGGACAGTGTATCACAGTGAAATAATATCCTTGTAAACGTAGAGCTCAACAGGCTAATTGACCTTCAGGTTCCTTTAGCTGTTATAGCCATTTAAGGGAGGAGTGATCTGTGACTACTGTGAAGTGGGTTCCATAGATGTAATGCCAAAACTGTTTCAACGCATGCAGCACCGCAAGAAATTCCTTCTTGGTGACACTGTAATTCTTCTTGTGCTTGTTGAGGACTCTTGAAGAGTAGGCTACAGGTTGATCTACACCTTCATTGTTGAGTTGGGCAAGAATAGCACCTACAGCCACTCCACTAGCGTCAGTATAAAAGATGAACTCTTTATCATAATCAGGGTAGACTAAGACATGAGCCTCCTTGAGCTTAGCCTTTAGGGCTTCAAATGCTTGTTGTTGGCTATCAGTCCATTCAAAGGGGACGTTGTAAAGCAATTAGAAAAGGGGCTCACTAAGTTCAGCAAAGTCAGGGATGAACTGTTGGTAGTAGCCCATCATACCAAGGAATACTTGGACCTCTCAAAGATTTGTAGGGGGTAGCATCTTGTTGATGGCTTCTACTTAAATGTTCATGGGGCGGATTCCAGTTTGAGTGACTTCATGTCCTAGGAACTCAAGACGTTCCTTAAAGAAGGAGCACTTGGAGGGTTTGAGTTTCAAGCCAGCCTCACAAATTTTGAGGAAGATAGCCTTGAGGTATTCCAAGTGATCAGTAAAGGTAGCACTGAATACGGTGATTTCATCAAGGTACACAAGGACACAAGAGAGCTTTATATGTCTTGTAAGATGGAGTCCATAGCTCGTTGAAAGGTGACAGGAGCATTGTAGAGTCCCTGGGGCATACAAGTGGGTTCAAAGAGGCCTTCTGAAGTGAATAAGTGCAGACTTTTCTTGATCCTCAGGAGATAAGTCAACCTTCCAGTACCCCAAAGCTAGATTCATGGCAGAGAAAAACTTGGAGCCACCCAGCCGTCTGAGAGCATTGTCAATTCTGGGCAAGGGGTACAAATCTTTTTTAATGAACGAGTTCAGACGGCAATAGTCCATTACAATGATGTGTCCCCCATCTTTCTTCTTGAGAATCAGTAAAAGGGAAGCCCAAGGACTTTGGGAAGGAGCCAGTAACCCAGCGTCCAGAAGTTGCTTGAGTTCTTTAGACACTTGAGCATCTTCCACCCTGCTACCGCGGTATGGTTTGGCACAAAAAGGGGGTGCATCCCCAGTATCAATCTTGTGGATGACTCCTTTAGCTAGGCCATAGTCTGTAGGTCCAGAGGCAAAGATGTTACTGAACTGATCAAGCAGGTCCAACACGTCTTTTTGTTGAACAGGAGACAGTTGGGGGAAATCCACAGCAGTAAACAAGGAGAGAACTTGAGGGTCCTCTTCAGGTAGGTTGAAATCAATAAAAGTTCTGAAGGGGTAGAGGGAGGATACTTGTTCTGCCCCAAGTATACAACCATGACCTAAAACCTGGCCTCTGGTTACTTGCATAGGCAGGGCCGTCAGGTTAGCAAGCAGCAATTGTACAGGCTCTTTGTGGGTTTGGTCTAGAATCCCAGGACACAGGCAAGGTTTGGTACAACTCAAGGATTCAGGTGAGTAAAGCTCCAAGAAGGATTTTCCAGGTAGCTCATAGGAAATATGGGAATTAATCACCACTTGAGAGCCTGGGGAGATGGTGATAGCGGCTGGCGCAAGCAGGGGTACCCCTTCTTCTGCAGGGCAGGAAGGAGGAGGGGTACACATGTTGGAGGAATGAGTCCTATACTTGAGAGAGAAGATACCCGTAGGGTACTCAAGCACGCAAGTCTTAAGACGTTTCCCTGGAAGGCGTGGGGGTTCCTCAAATATCAAAGGAATCTCATATCCCAAGAGCAAAAGTTATCCATCTTGTAAGTTTAAAATTCCATTATATTCTTGGAGGAATTGTGTACCAACCAGGAGGTCATAGCTTTTGTTCTCTAGGACCACAGCGGGGGAAGCAATGAGGAGTTTCCCAAACCTCATGGGTAGGGCGGAGTAGGCACCAATGGCTCAAGTTTGAGCCATGCCAGATGTGCCATACAGCTGCGTGTAGTTGAGGTCAGGGGCCAACTTAAGTTTCTTCATTAATTTGTAAGATACCACATTGACTGGGGAACCTGTGTCCAAGATGGCTTTGATCTTAACCTTTTGGATTGATACTTCCACACGGGTTGTATCCTTCCCAAAGGGAGGCAGGACTGCCAACACGTCTTGTGCAGCCTCTAGTTCTTTTTCCCATTTGGCCATCATACACTGTAACGCAGAAATTTCCTTATACACAGTCTGTAGTGAGAGAGATACAGTCACGTTGTGGAAAAGAGCTTCAGCTAGCTTGGCTGCTTCCTCAGAAGAGTCAACTAAGACAGGAGGTCAGTGGTCTTGGGCTAGGTAAGGGCAAGCCACCATGGATTTAGCTTCACTTGTAGGTACTCAAGAAGTGGTGGTAGTCTTCCCAGAGCAAAGCTTGTATGGTAAAGAGATGGTTTCCAGAACATCCAGGACAGAATAGCCATAACTATCAGAGTCTTCACTATTGGAATCTTCAGGCTCTGAATTGCTGGAGAGATTGTGAAACAGATGAAGGATAGTTAGGCCAGAAGAGGAGGTAGTTTCCTTGTCAGAAGGAGGATCAGGTGAAGACGGGGGAGATTGGTCAGCAGAGGGGGTCTCTGTCTCTAAGCTGACCTCTCTTTTCCTGCCTGCTCCTTGGGGTCGCAACCTTCCACTTGAGGATTAGTGAAAGTGCGTGAGTGGTGTCAAATCTGGCCACAGTTATGGCAGCCTTGTCTCTTAGCCTGCCCACTATTTCCCAGAGTCATAATGCGTGGCGTACAAGAGGTAGTCCTAGCATTACTGGCTTTATTCTCACGCACCACCGTACCTCCATGTGTCAAATGCATGTCTTGTAAGAGCGTCTTAATACTCTTCATAGAAGTGAGTGAAGCCTTATGTGCCTTAAAGTGTAGACATAGAAGTTGGTTCACCTTCAAAGCATTTGAACAAGCCGTTTAGGCTTCCTGGGGAGTTAACTGTTGACTAGTAATTAACTGCTGGCCTTTAATGTAGAAACAATCTGCAAACTCAGCCAGAGTTTCCTTGGGCTTTAAAGACAATGTACATAAATGCATCCTTTTTGACCTCCAAGCTGAGATCTCCTCCAAACTCCTCAATAAGGAGGCACTTCATATCCTCCCAAGTGACAATAGACAGGAGCTTGGGGATCACAACTTCCTGGCAAGTGGGATGGAGGCAGGTAAGGATGTGTTCCTTCTTGAGCTTGTCGGTAGCCCTACACATTGCAGCTTCATAAATGGTCAGGAAGGCAGCAATGGTAGAGGTCTTTGGGTTAAATATCTGTTTGAAGGTTGGCTTATAGTTCAGGTCAATAGAGGAGGACAAGGACTGGCTGTTTTCACCAGGGTTGAGGACATTGATATGAGGGTTGCCCTCAAACTTGGATTCAGCAGCAGGTTGTCTAGCCCAGAAGAGTTGAAGGCTTTCCTATAAAGTGTCCAGGATAGAGCTGTTTTGCCCACTAATGTCTTGGGCAGTGGCAGCAGCAGTCCCAAATTCATCGATCTTGATTTGTTGTACTACCAAGGTGCCAGCAATCCCATTGACATGGGTAGCCAGGGAGGTGGTCTGAGCAACCAAAGGGGCAACTTTTCCATTTAGGGTCTCTGTAAAGCAGGAGAGGTTTTGTACCTCTCTTTCCAATGCGTCTTGCCTATCAGCTACATCATTTGTCACTTCAGCAAGTTGATCTAGAGCACGTGCACAGTGGACTTGGGGTTGACCTTCTAGACCAGGGCAGCAACCATGATTGTCATGAGCATGAGTATTAAAAACTTCACCTTTCTCTTCATCTTCAGATTCAGATGACAAATCTTCAGAATTAGAGAGGCGCTGTCTTAAGTACTCAATTTCACCTTGTAAAGTAGCCACCTGATCAGTGAGGGAGGCAATACAAGGGTCAGGCATAGGTTTGACTGGAGGTGGGTTCTGCACAGAAGCTTGACGTCAAGTGGTAGCCTTGAGCTTGGCAATGGCCTCCCATACTTTGGTTTTAAAATCAGATGGGGTCTCAACAGGAGGAGCGGGAGGAGTCACCTCAATAGAGGCTACCCTGTCATCTACATAATTTTGCACTTGGTATAGAGTGTCACCTAGTGCAGCCTTATCAAGACCATATTGATGCTGCAGGTGGCTGCCCCAAGTATCAACATGAGCTCCTATTAATTTGAGTTGCAAGTTGACATGTTCTCTGAATTGATTGAGTTCACTAGCCAGAGTCTCAAAGTCCTGCCAATGATTCAACAGAAAAGCCTTAATTTGCTCACACCAGGCTGCCTGATGTTCATCCAACTCGCATAGTCAATCTTTTATGTATCCAGGGAGCAAGGAACAAAGGGAATTCAGGGAGACAGTTAAATACTTCTGGGACACCAACAAATTGCGCTGGTTGTCAGAAATACAAGCAAAGAGACTGTGTGACCATTCTTGATAGGCCATATTTTGAGCATGGTTATTTGAGACAGCGGTGGCTACAGCATCTAATAGTTGATTCTGGGATCCCAAGGCGAGTTGATGGTGAACCAGGGCAGGTTGGATGAACTGGTTGACCAACACACCAATAGTATCCATGGATAGCATCAACGCGGGGTGAAGACCAAAGTCCAAAAGGAAGGAGTACAGGTCTTCAGAGGCATACCCAGGACAGAGGCCAGGGATAAAGTGCATAGCCACCATGCCAGAGTGGAGAAGGGAGCGGGCGGCAGTACAAACTTGCTCATAGTTGAGAGAGAAAGCAGGAAGGGGGGCCCACAAGGGCCCAGGAGGCAGAACCAATACCATAGGATTTGCAGGAGCATCAGTGATGTCTTCTTCTAGTGGAGGACTAGAAACTTTAGGTTGATCTGGTACTTTGGAAACAAAGGAAGAGGGACCAGAGAATACATATGGGAACAGGGTAACCAAGGGGCTTGCAGCCCCTATAGTGAGCACCATTTTGTTATGTTTGGCTCCAGGGAATGGCATCCTGGAGGACACAGCGGGAAATCTTTATTACAAAAGATTTGAGGTTCAAAGCTAGCCTTGGGTTAGCCTTCAGGGCAAAATTAAGGGCACATACCTTAATTTCCTGGAAAACAAGATGTAGAAGTCCTTTTGGCAGAAAGGACAGGAAAAGCTTGAAGATTATAGAAGCCAACACAAATGTGGATAAACTTAAACTTTATTGGAAATGAAGATTCTACTTTAAATAGTAGACCAACGGACGGAGATCACTCAATAGGAGGACAGAGTGGCTGAAGGGGTCACACAGGGATGAGGTCATACCAGGATCAACCACAGACAGGTACAACAATCCTGGAATGGGTGGATATTGGACCAGACCCATTTGCAGAAGGCAAAGAATTTCTGAACTCAAAGGCAAAACCAGTTAAATCTTTGCAACTATCAATATTTGAAGGCCATATTGAAATAGCATTAATAGTGCAATTTACAATAAAGGCCCAAGAGTCCCAGATCAGCAAGGCATACCCAATTATGCTTGATCTCCTGCAGCAGGACCCTAATATTTCCCTGATACAAGTCCAGAAACAACTTGCACATCATGGCATATGGGTTTATGAGTGCATGGTGCAGCTCTGGATGCATGGAAAAAGTGGTGTTGGTCCAGGTACTGATCAACTGTGTCAGGATTTCTGGATATTGACTAATTAACAGTTTCAACAAAATAACATGGGCCAGCAGTTAATTACTCTTAGGAAGGGTTTCAATAAAATAAAGCAGGCCGCAGGTTTGTGCCATCAGCAATCAAATCATATCCTGGCATTGACATATTCATGCATTACAATTAATTAATGGTATATGCAATTACTGCTCATTAATTAATCCACCTCAACCACCACCTCAAATATGCTTCCTATAATAATTACTATTCTAAAACTTTAAATGAATCCTAGAACAAGAGGGTTGTCATATGAACCGTCATCTGCATTACATCTAGAAGAGTCCAACATGGACTGGGCCATCAGGCCAAACACTCTAAGATAAAAGGCTTTGAGCCTATTGTATTAGAGTAGCTCTGATTTAGTGAAACAATCATCTCCGTAAACTAGTAGCCAAACGCTGGCTAGCTAGCCCTGGAAGTGGCCCAGGAAGACAGGAAGGATACCAATCTGTGGAAGATGTCAAGCTAACCTTCTGTTAAAACTACTGTCAAGGGTCTGGATGTACAAGCATTCTGGCTACTGCCAACCTACTTAACATCCAGCCATTGCCTGATTTGGTCCCCTTCCAATATACCGTTTGACATACTGAGAATGGTAACCAAGAAATATCACCTGACTGTTCAAGTATCCAGTGGCTTGAACCCATCTAGCACATGAACAACCCCTAGGTTTAATCCAACTAAATCCCTGCCACAGCCAAGTCTATATAAGTCTAAAGTATTATCCAATAAAATATACTTCTCTTCTTTCTTAATTCCATATTTGAAGCTTCCCCAAAAGGCGCTCCTTATCACTACCCCAAAAAGAATGGGCCTCCTGCTGTGCAGACCTAATGCTACTTCAGTCTCTTTAGCGTTGTGAGCTAACTTGGATAAAACACGGGCAGGCGGGCCACCTTAAAGCCAGTCCATTAGAATAAAAGACTGATGATTTCTTAACAGCTAGATGATTGATCCAAGTCTTATTTCCTCAACATAATCCTCTCTTAGGCTTTATTAGTGGAGAACAAAAGATGAACCTGTTGTCATAGAGTATAATTATCTATAAGTAAAATATAGAGATAACTAGTTATGAAACTATATCCAGAAGTAGGAAGAACCATCCCAAATCCTTTAGGCCTTGGGCCCTTTCAGACTTGCTACTTCTGATGGCAATGAAATATTCTGGGCCAAAGGTTACACCAAAGTCACAGGCTCTCTGTACTTTCCTAATCTTAGAATACTTAGGATATCATCTGGCAGATGATAAAATACCATGGTCCGCAATTTTCTGACAAACTGCAACAGGGACCAATGAGAAGGGAGCAAGAATTCATCATATGATCATGCCATTGAGTCCACTCTGGTCTGATGCCTGAAAATTTTGTCCAATGACATCATGTTCATTGTATATTACAAGCTATCAATTGCCTTTGATGAGTATGGTGAGCAAGGAAAAGACGCCATTAAGAAAGGAAGAAAGAAGGCCAAGCAGAGGACTTTCATTGGTGTGTTCCTGGATGTTTTGGCAAAGGGTTTGTCTATTATTGAACAAACTCTGATTACACTAATGGCTATGAGTATAGTCATATCTTTAATGAATTGCTGGACTCCTGGGATAGATCAAATCACACTTATCAGGTTTTCTTGAGCCACCAGATGAAGGGTATCATGAATTTATACTGACTTTGTTCTACCTTGAATATCTTGGCGGCCTGCCAAGCCATCTATTGAAGAAGCTTCCAATATTACTAGCAGGATTAATTGATCTGAGAAGCCTTTGTGAAGTAGATTCAGATCACTTATTACAAGAACAACCAGGAATACTATAGACTCCAATTATGACTGGTTCTCAATTGGCTAGAGTTATTCCAGAATACTCTAGCAAACTGCTGGGTTAGTTATTATGAGTTTCTCTGAGGATTGAAAAGAATGTGTTCAATCCACACTAGCAAACCACCAGTGCCATTGCAAATCTATGCAAGAAAGGTTGCCCAGGAACAAAGTGTCATGCGCTAAAAATAGAGTCATAAATTAGCGCCACCACTGCTGGCACACTAATAGATTATGTATCACTCTATGGAAATTAGTACCCAGCACTGGGTACTATGATATGAAATCTCATGCCATTGCATGGATTCCTAACTCTGGGGGTTGATACTGGCGGTCTGGGGGTGAAAAGACTACCAAGCAAGAGTTAGATGCACCAGATGATCTTATCCTGGCAAGAAAGCGCTGGCTCAATAAAAGCCCTTCCATTGGATTAATGGAAGATAGACAATAATACCAAGATCCTACTGTAGAACCTTTTCACAGTAGAAGAAGATATCTTAGTTCAAAGACCATTGTTAGTACTCAAAGAACTAGAAAGCTGCCCATATATAAAAATGCTTGGAAGTTGCTTCACTTGGACATTGCTAGCTGTTGTCTTGCTAAGGAAATACCAGACGTTGCAAGTAATGCTTGTCGTCATATAAGCCAACTATAAACACAATGACTAAGATTACTCAACTACCCAATAAAGCAAATTGTAATCAGACTGCCAGGTCTGAGAGCAGAAACAAAAGTTCTGACAAAGAGTAGCACCACTGCCATCAAGTCAATCCAAGAACACATGCATCAGGCTTCAGTGTCAGGATACCAAGAGTACCACTGTAAAGTTATGCCTCTAACTTGGGCCTCTACTTCAATCCTCACCAAATGCTTGGGGATCTCTGCCAACTTACGCCTGGATATTTCCCAAAGATTTACTGAAAAACCCCAAGAAAGGTCCTCACACTATTAATTGCAGAATTAGTTTGAAAATGCCCCCACCTAACCCACCCAAGAGACACCTCTGGTTAAATATCATGTGCAAGAGCAGCCAGGAGCAGTGGTAATTGCATTCAAGACATGTTCCTCAATTTTTAATTGAGTCAGTTTTCCCTTTGATTTTGTCCATTTGGATTTTCCAGATTTTCCTGCCTCAAGAGATGCATCCATATTCCTTCATATCATTGGCCAATCAGTTTTGGACATTCAAATTCTCACCCAAATTCCATCCCCTCCCTTTAAATGAATGCAAGAGCTGTAAAAGACCTTGCTTCATCATTCTCTACTCTAATAAAGTTCAAAATTTGTAAGTCTAATCTGGACATGTGGTTTTTCTGTTGCTCTTGGTGTTCAGTTGATTCCTTCCCCTTTTGGCCTTCCAGGAATTGTTGATAACAACATTTTGGTTGTTGCTGAAACCAAAATTTTTATTGTGGTTGAGAGCTTGGTTTTATTTCCTACTAACCTGCTCCCCAATTCTCACAACCACAATGCCCCTTCAGATGAGGGAGGGACAGATGCAGGTACAGGAATGGCCCACCAGATGATGGGACCTAACTTTGCCAGGTAGGAGAGGGCCTTCCCAGCCACAGCTCAGAGTCCAGTTGCTGGCAAGGCAAAATCAATCAACCATGTGAGTGCCAGGTATAACACTCCCAGGAGTTGACTATTCTGGCCAGTGGCATCAGAAGTGGGGGGGGGTTGAGACAGATGGTTTGGGTGTCAAGGGTGGTTCCATGGGGACCAGGTAGTCAGAAGAATTATTGTATTTTCCATTGAATTTAAAGTGTTTATGGTGCTCTTCTTACCATCACATACGGTTTGGTAGGTATCTTTGAAGGGTCTGGGCAGGTGTACCACTGCAGGTCTTCCAAGGTTCAGGGTTCATGGTCAGGGTTATGAGGATACTCAGTGAAGTGCACAGGACCAAACAGAGTGTTAGGAGGGTGTTAGTAATCAAACTCTTCTTTTTTGTCAACTGGCACTTGGCTTTCAATACCTGAGGATGAATACTGGTGTCTAGGCAAATAAAGATGGAAAAGTATCAAAAATAGGTATGGAATAAGATTGGTGAATCAAAGGTTTGTAACAACTTTATTTGGTAAGAATGTCAATATATAATCTTTCTGGTGCTTCTGGATTATATAGTCATTAACATGCAGGTGCATCTGGGAATTCTTCTGGTGCTATCTAGGTGGCAAGGTTTGGCATCTCAAATTAGAATGGTTGGTTGTCTGTTTCATCATTCTTTTTGGGGTCTTCAGGAACAGCTTCTTGGCTTGCTGGTGGCCTATCTTTGCTTGAATGGTAATTGATTCTAGAATGGTTAGCTGCATGTGTCACGGAGTCATTTTTAATTTGATTACCATTTTTGGACTGGCTTTACAGGCATTTCTGAGGCTGAAGAACTTGATTAAAAAAGGAGGTCCCAATTAGGAACCCCAAATTACTAAACAGAAGATGGGCTTAAACTGAAAGCTCTGGGCAGCTAAATTAGCCTTCCCAGGCCCAGTCAAACTCACCAAGGCTTGGGCATAGCTTTTGGGGCCCAGGACAGGCCCCATATCTACTGGCAGGGCAGGAGTGATTCCTGCACCTGGATTTTGCTTTTCAAAGCAAATCCAGGTGCCAGCAGGCTCCTGCCACCCACCTGATGGCTGAGAGTGGGTTAAATCCTGCTTGGGGATTCAAATATGTTACTTTTGTAACACTCATTCTACCCAGCCGGCCACACAGACATCCATCTGGCTTATGTCATGTTCTTCAATATTGAAGACACAGTCCAGGAGCGCCGCCCACAGGCATTTAATGATCTTTATCTTGGTGTCTGTTGCAATGTGCTAAAATGTGATGGATTTGATGGACATTAAGTTCAAAGTCAGATCCATGACATAATTACACACAGGCAATTGCTTGACCAATCAATTGAGAACTAGTAGATTCCAGAAGATTCTGTATTTCACTCAAATACTCTCAGTAATTTGGCAATTTGGAGGTTACACAAAGGGGCAACAAACAAGGCCTTTGATTCCGGAATTAAATCTCCTACTTGGCGCTTGAGTCTAGAAACCTAAATGGAAGTGATGTCAATAATTCAATTGCCTAATTGATATCTACTTCTGGGTGAAAAATTAATATCCTATTTATATTGATATTGATATTTTGATTATGGTATTGATGCCAAACCTGGCCTAATTTCCCAGCCTTCCATCCCACCAACTTCCTCTCTACCAATTTACAGCCTCTCTATATATACTTGATTTTATATGAAATAAAGATAAGTTTTTACCCCCACATATTATTCACTCCTACTTTGGGTTTACTACCCTATATTCAGGTATAGTGATTGAACAATTACCAGGGCTAATTTTTGCTAGCTATACCCAACAGTCCAGACATAGGACAGTGCCTTAGACCACAAGCCTCTCTTTGATTGACAGATGGTGGATGACTTGTTTGCCCAAATTTTCTTCCGCGTGAAGATGGGCAACCAATCATGAAAAGACAAGCGCCTCCCACCCCATGCCACACCTGTATACCAGCCAATCCAAACAATGACAGACAAAGAATATGACAAGCGGTAAAGTGGTTTTCAAATCTGTTGAGATAAACATATATTAGTCAGTTTAGACTTCATAGGTTCAGTCACAAAACAAATTTCAGCTTGATAGATCTAAATAGAAGATAATTCCACAGGAAAATGAGCAATATTTTGCAAAAATGTCCAGTCATAAAACAACCTACTCAAACTTGGGACAAATGCTTAACAATTTAACAACAAGTGTAAACAAACACTAGAAAACATGAGTTTCAGTCACAGAATGCATCTACTATGTTTTTGGTGAACACTGTAAGGTCTTGCCCAATAAGGCGCAAGATTATATACTATACCGTGTAAAGCATTTGGATTTAAATTTAAAAGATAAAGGAAAGTAGGTACAGTTTTAGAAGTACTTTTAAAAGACCTGCTAAGAACTTATGATTAGACACAAAATGTATCATAGAGTTAACTAGTCATAAACAAACTATATAGAATAAAGTATTAAATAAAGATTTGTTTGTAAACAAAGGTATATCTATGTCAGGATATTCCCTGTGAGAATATCTCAACATAAAACTAGTCAAGCTATCCCCAATGTTAAAAAATGGTGACAGCAAGCTAATTGCTTGTTTTCTAGCTATCTCCATTCTAATTATACTTGATGTTTTAACTATGGAATCAAATTAAGACCTAACAAAGTAGTAATTTACTATAAAACTGAGCTTTTTATAAAAAGATGATAACCTAAGTAAGTTTTGAAGTTTATAATTTGAAGATTTGAAAAGAAAAAATAAAGATTGAAGTAAAAACCTGTGACAGTGATTAGGGGGAAACCACTTAGAATTTCAGCTTAAGAGCTTACTTTTCTGGTGTCTTTATTTTATATGGCATATAAGCCAAGTCCTGGGAAAGATTTTCATTAGCAAGGAGAGAATTTCTTGGCAGGTGAGTTTGATAAACATAAGTGGAAACACATGATAGTGGAGAAAACTGCTGGTAACAGCAAGCCAAAGATCTGCATACTGCAGGGAAAGAAGACAGTGGTTGCGTATGCAAGGAGGTAAGAGTAAAAAACTATCCTTAAAGTAGTAATTATAAGAAAAAGTGAAAAAAACTATGCGTAGCACGCAGAAGCAAAAGTAAAACCCAAAGCAAGAGCAAAAAAACAAGGTAACTGTTTTTATTTAAATAGACTAATAAAATCTAATTAAATTTTAGATTTGAAAACCAATCTAAACTTAATCAAGAGCCTGCCCTTTGGGGCAGGGCACAACATTACCCCCTCCAGATCCAAGTTCAGGATGAGCTTGGATATAGGAATCCAGAAGATCAGCACAATTTTTAAGGCGGGACAATGGTTCCCATGAACTCTCTTCTACAGGAATATCCTTTCAAAAGGACTAGATACTGTAACTTCCCATATTGGTAGTGATGGTTGATTATAGAGTCCACCTTGTACTCAGGAGTTCCTTCAACCAGGTGCACAGAAGGTATCACACTCTTCTGATGAAGAGGTGGAAAAACACCCTGAATCTTGAGAAGGAAAGCATGGAAGACGTCATGGATGCAATACCCTGGGGGAAGTTGAATGTAGTATGCTACCTTTCCAACCCTTTTGGTTACAACAAAGAGTCCTATTAATTGAGGGCCAAGTTTACAGAAAGACCATTTGATAGGAAGGTTTTTGGTATTTAGGTATACCAAATTGTTGACCTGGATAGTCTTTCCCTTCTGACAGTGTTTGTTGGCATGGACCTTGTAGACCTCAATGGCCTTAACAAGATTCTTCTTGAAAGTATCCTGAATAAGTTGCATCTGAATCAGGAACTCTTCTGCTGATGGAGAACGTACATAAAAATTGACAGAAGGAATAAAGGCAGGAGTATATCCCAAATTTGCCATAAAAGGGGACATCTTAATAGATGGATGAGGAGTAGTATTATAGGAATATTGAGCCAAGGGGAGATGAGGAGCCCAGTCATTCTGTTGTTCATTGGAGAGGCAGTGGAAAAAACATTCCAATGTCTGATTAATACACTCAGTTTGACCATCTGATTGAGGATGGTAGGAAGTACTGAGTGAAAGATAGACACCTAGTTATGTCATGAATTCCTTCCAAAAAAGAGAAAGAAACTGGGGTCTGCGGTCTGAAACAATGTCTCTAGGGGTACCATGGTGTACAAAGACATGTTTAACAAACAGGGAAGCAGTCTGTTTTGCTGTAATGTTCAAATTGTAAGGGGCAAAAATGGCCTGCTTAGAGAATCTATTCACAATGATAAGTATAGCATTGAAGCTCTCAGACTGGGGAAGCTGGACAATGTAATCCAACAAGACAGACTGCCAAGGACCTTATGGAATAGGAAGAGAACATAGCTGTAAATCCCCAACAAGTGAGGGAGTATTTTAGCAAGGTAAGGTACCAAGTTGGCAACTTGGAATCCTGTGAGTGCTGTCACAATGGGGTAGACTGTCATCATCCATCTGAAGACCTTGGTGTGTACGTTATATCTTCCAAAATTACCAGCAAAATACGTAAGTACATAATATACACAGGTGTATATAGCTACAGACTGGGTGGAGTGGGGCAACACCAGCGTGGGCCAGGAGTACTGCTTAGAGAATTTTAGCTATGCTTGCACCTTGTAGATGTACTTGTTGGGTGGTTTATTGAACGGCCCATGCTGGTGATTGTATTGGTGGCCCCCAATCCCTAGGCAGGCTGTGAGTACAGCTGAGAAAATTAAATGGTCAATCTTTTGATCCTGGGAAAGGGCAGACAAAGCTTAGTGTCTTTAAGTTTCTTGTAGGGTAAAAGTTCTGATTGATTTATGTGATACTATTGAGGGGTATATTCACTCAATGATAGAACAAACTATCATCAAGTGATTGAGATTTATTATATACTATCATCCTTGTGGTGGCATGAATAGAGTAAAACACTGGACAGGGAATCCCAAACACTTGGTGTTGTCTGGAATTCCCTTTTGGGAGGGTAATTAGTAGTGGTGTGCAGGCAATAAATTGTTACTTCTGGGCGTGAATTGGCTTAGTGTAACATTGGATGCTTTCATGCATCCAATTTTGGATTCTGCAGTTAATGCAGGAATGGATGGGTTGAGTAGCTTGTCAGCCCCTCCCAAATTTGGCAAATTTCCAAATTTGGGCAGCAGTTCCCCCTCCATTTGGGTTTGGGGAAATTGCCTTTTCGGGGTTCCCCATTTGGCAATTTCCCCATTTGGCGGCCTGGGTGGGGGACTGGCTAGCAGGAGTAGGTGGGCGGGCAGGGGCAGGGGCAGGCTAGGGGCGGGCGCGCGCGGGCAAGCCGCCAGGCTTGGGGCAGCCGGCTGCGCGGCCCGCAGACGGGGTATAAAACCTGTCCAAATTAAAATTCTTATTTTTAATTTTTGTTTCCTGGCCCCAACTTTTTGCGGCAGTTTCCCCAATAAGGGGGAACTGCTGCCATTTTTTATTTTGTTTATCACGTTTGATTGTGCACAAAATATTGTCCTGAACCAAAGTGTTGTCAGGAATATTCCTGACAATAGCGGACCCACAGGTTTCTGAGTGGAGTGTTTGCTTCTTTGACACACAAGACAGCTGCTGACGTAGGACTTTACAAAAGAAGACATCTTTGGCCACCAGAAGTGATCACGGCATTTAGCCAGAGTTTTCTTATAGACAGAATGGCCTGCAACAAGGGAATCATGGAACATGATGATTAGTTGCTGTTGAAGGTCCAGGGAAGAGACTACCAGAAGATTGTTGAAGTATAACACACCATATAGCAGGGAGAAGGAAGGATTTGAAACTGTCTCATTGTTTCTAAGAGTGTCAATAATATGAGACAAGACCTTGTCAGAAAGCTGGGACTCGTGTATTTGCTTCAGTATGTTGGGAGTTGTGGTACTGATAACATTGAGTTCAAGAAAACTCTTGGGTGGGAGGATGTTGTGAATTTTGGTATTAAGATATCTCACTATGATATGATTAGTACTAATTTGATCCATATATGTAATATCAATGATGCTATCAATTTGGGCTTAGCCAATATTTTGCCTATCAATATTATTGCACCATCACACTCTCCATGCAAAACTACCCTGGAAAGACTTATTCTAATTTGATCTAATCTTCAGTACTTCCAGAGATACAGCAGTGTTTGTGATTCTATTGCTGGATAATAATACATTGTTCCTCTTATCAAGCTCCAAACCAGTGCCTGCCTTATTGAGCTCATATCTCTGAAACTAGGGACTCAAACCTTATTCTGAGACTTATACAGTATCACCTGATCTCTGTAGATCCCTCACATGATATACCAGGATCAATAGAACCTTTCCTGAATGTTCACATGACTGTTCATATTGCCCTTTGTTCATCCTGAAGATGGAATGAGTGACTATATAATCCCCTCATTCCTTTTCTTAATAAATAAACTTTATTCATATATCTATTATAAGTCGTCCTTTAATAGCCAACCAGTCCTAGGACAACAGGGTTAGGCTCTACCCCTACAGGGGTTCCTGTCTCATAGGCCTTGCGTAAGCCTGAAATTATGACATACATCAAAAGAAATAATATCAACTTTAATAAGTTGTTACAAAGAAAAGTTTTATTTTACTGATAAAGGGACAAGTGGGGGAGGGAATGGCAGAAAGTATGTTGCTGTCATGAATGACATTTCAATACTTGTATTGAAAACCCAAGAGTTGAACCCCAGTCCCCAGAAGGCAGATCAAACCCTCCAGACCAGTCTAGGACCCGCCAATCTGTTAAGTCACAGGTTCAAACCAGTAAATTACTCCACAATCCACCAGCCTACTACAGAGGACGTCCAAAGACTACTCAAGTCACGCAAAATGGACAAGAACCCGCCCACTTGCTAAATTGCATACCCAAGTTAACAAGTTACTCTGAGACCTGCCAGTCTCCCAAGGACAATTCCCCAAATGGTCATCAGATTGATGCTAACCTTGAGACACCAAAGACCCAAACCTATGCAGAGGTTGCGGCTTGCCTTAAGGAGATTAAAACAAAACCTATTCTTAACTCTGCTAATGACCACCAGAAACTGCCAGCATGCCGTCCAGAAAGGGTAGTGCAATTGAACTACTCAGGTGACATAGTGAACAGTGGCAGCGGAACAAAGCATTGCCACTTCTACTCACCAGAACAGGCACCACCTGGATCTGCTGCCCTCAAGACCCTAAGCCAAGATCCACGCCCCGCCAGTGCCTTGTCTGCAAACCTGAACCCTGCAAAGATTGAAGAAGCAAAGTCCCATGGTATAAAAACCCCGGCGGTATGGTGAAGACCACATTGTCATTTTTGATAATAAAGTTTTATGAACCTTTGGTTTGAACAAATATTACCCTTTCTAGTCTTAGTGATCTTTCATCTTAATTCCAGTCAAGTAGACCACCAGGCTGCCGCCCTCTCCCAAGACCAATCTGCCAAATTGCCCCAGGCATTAAACCGTCCCCCGGGAGCTCCCTTTGGACCTGTTCACTTTACAGAATACCCCCCAACCCAGCCTATTCAGAGTACAACTTGGAGACCATCCTCATTGCCAACCCCTTGGCCAGGAATAGAGATACCAAATATATAGGATGCAAAGGAAAGTGGTACAAAAGGCCGCCAAGATTATTCAAAGACAAGTACAATTATCTGCCTGCCTACTTTATTCCTATGACTCCTCCCTTAACCCCACAACCGGACCGCCCACTGGAACCTATTGCCGCGACCAAGACCACCTATACCCAACTGTTTGGAGTACTCTACATTACTTTGACAGGTTTGGTGAATTCTGTGGTCCCCAACTCTGGACCCTGGTCTCTACTTGGGCAATCTGTATCTTATATTATCAAGTTAGCACTCATTCTATGGTGGGCCCTACCCGCCGGCTTGACCGCACCACACCCCAAGATGCCCAATGCCTCTACCTACAACTGGCTTCCTGACAGTTGCCATCATCTGCGCCTGTGAAAGGGACAGCATCAGAGGTTATAGGAAGAGAAGGGCTGGTGATCTGGGTGTCAGGGTTAGAAGGTGGGTTGCTTGGTCTTGATGGGGAAGTTAGGGAGGTAGGGTTTGTTGACTGGGAAGAGGCAGCAATAGCTGATTGATTCAATTGATTCAATTGCTTGAATTCTTTTTCTGTCACATATGTGGGCTTGACAAACCAAATATATGGGCGTGGGGGGAGGCAGGAGTCTTTTCTGGACTTATCACTATCACTTGCATAGAATATTACAAGATCTGATAAGTCTTGGACAAATATGGAAGGAAAAAGCTTGTACCTCTTCTCAATTCAGGAGCACAGTTCATTGTAGTGTTATGTATATACTTCTGGGAAGTATAATAAACAAGATAAAGGGGAAAATTAAGAGAAGAATGATACTTTATTTGATATGAATATAGAATATTATATAGTATCATGGAAAGCCACATACTATCCATGTACATCATGGAGGTCATGGGGCTTATCTGAGTAATTTTCCTCTTAAGTCATGAGGCTTATTCAAGTTGTGTTCCGTTTAGTATCTGGATTATATGATCCCCATAATAGATGGTCAAATGATAGGAGTGCCACTGGCCTATTAATTAGACAGTGAGCACTTTGATGACTCATTTGGTAAACTACTTGGGGCGTTAATTCCCCAAGAGGGAGTAATTGAAGATGTTGCGACATCTCCCCCTGGGGTGGTGGAAGGCGGAGCCTTGGGAATTTTCTTCAGAGAGTCAGGGATGTGTGCTTGATATTGGTCCAGTTTGATGTTGGGGACAGGGATTCTGGAGTTCTGTTGGGCTGTTCTGGCTTTGCATAGGAGGAGTCAGTTGTGATACATACGTTTCAGCTTGGTTTGTGCCCCAATTCCCTTGATGAGTTAGGTATGATTGGGTTTGACTTCCATGACAATGCCTGGTCCACGCAATCCTGGGTCCAATTTATGCTGGTCATGGTTGACAACCCAGACTTTGTTCCTGGTTTGGAATCTTTCTTGTTGTAGCAGGACCACTTCTCTCTCAACTCTTCTGTGTTCCATGTCCTCTTTGTCTTTTCTAGCTTGCTGTAAGTTGGGGTCACTGGCGTCTGACACCTTCTTAGGTAGAGGTAATTGCGGTCCTGTAGTCATACTAACAAGAGTGGGCTTTTGTCCATAGACACATTCATATGGGCTTTTGCCTGTGTTACAGTTGACCCGTGTTCTACAAACCATGAGTGCTGTTGGGAGCATGTCAACCCAGGCCTTTGAATTGTTAGCAGATAACTTACTAAGGGCTTCCACTAGTGAGCCGTTTAGTTGTTCTACTCATCCATTTTCTTGTGGGTGATATGGGCTGGCGGTGATGTGTCTTATTCCGTTTTTAGCAAGGTAGATATTGGTGTCAACAGCTTTGAGTTTGGCGCCTTCATCTGTGATCAGGAGGTCAGGTTTTCCAAATTTGCCTATGGTTTCTTTTCCAATAAATTGTCTCACATCATTGCCTTTGTGTTCTTTTGTGGCTTGTGCCACATGCCATCTGGTTGCATAGTTGATAGCTGTTATTATGTACTTTTTGCCCTTGTTTTCACCAGGCATTGGTCCCACAATATCCAACAACCATACCTTGAAGAGTTGTGTGATGAATACGGGTACTACTGAATTGGGTGGTGCTTTGGTTTGGGCGTACTTCTCACAGACTTTGCATTGTTCCAATAACTCTTTGATGTCATCCAGCATATTGGGCCACCAGTAGCGTGTTTTAAGGTACTCATGTAAGTTCCTGCTACATGTGTGTCTCAGGTCTCTGTGATATCTGAGGATGGTGTCAATCTTTTGAGTTGACAGAATGTAGGGTACAGTGTCACCACTTGGAAGTATTTGGTGTAGGGTACCATATACATTTTTGAACAGGTGTTTGTTCTTAAGGACCTTTTCTTGTATGTCTATAGGTGTGCCCTGTGACTGTACTACAGTCACTGCTGAGCGTTTAGCCAAATAAATGCTCCAAAATATAAAGATGTTCTGTTTTTGCTGTTTATTACATATAGATAGGTTTGTTTGGAATTCTTTAGGGAAAGGTTCCCAGAAACTGGATATCTATGTTTAATAAAAGAACAGAATATGGATGTTTATTTAGGTTAGGCTAACTAAAAGAATTGAGGCAAGATTGGCCAAATACAATCTTGGAGACTAGGTGTCTCAAAATGGGTTAGTTAATCAAGAAGATTAATTAATAAATGCAGGATATAATTAATGAGGATTTAATTATATTAAAATGGCCTTGACTTGGTCAAGAAGTTTGGTTAAGGTTAACCATGGGAAAACCCCTGGAATTTGGGTTAAAAGCGCTGCGTCAGCAAATTTATTGGGTTAGAGGCGCCACCAAACCGCCTAATGAATTTGAGATGCGCCAAGGCGCCGCTATCAAATTTTCTCAGGCGCTGGGGCGCCGCCTGGTTTGAGTTTTGAAGTAGTTTAATGGGTTTTAAAGGCAAAAAACCATTAAATGCAAAAATAACTAAATAAAGGCAAGGATGCCTAGTAATTCAGGTTTGATCAGCTGGTTCCCAGTTGGAACACTGATAGCTGAGTTTAGGATGTGCAATCCACAGGGTTTTGGCGCTGGGAGCTGGGGAAGCTCCATGCCAAATTGGTACATTGGGTTGAATGGAGTCAGGTGACTTCTGCCCATTGTAGGTCAATTCTCATAGGTTGATAATTACTGGTGATCTTTCAGGTAAAGATCTATGTTGGATGACTTGAATGTCATAGGCCATGTGACGCAAATCATTGGTTGATTCAAGAACTGGAGGGGTTTTCAGCCGTGTATGCCCCAAATGGTATATAAGCAAAAACAGTTAAACATTAATAAAATTCATATTCATTGTCAGTTTTGACGCTTTCCCCTCATCTATTTTTCAATTTTCATGCCTTCTTTTTTAAAATTTGAGAGAGCCAAGTTTGGTGTCCTTTGTGTGGAAACCACTGCCAAAAGAAAGGAGGTTCCTACAAATACATTGGAAGAAGCTTGGACCAGCCTGGAGGTCACTAAGACTGTTCCTGCTGAATCTTTAGTAGAAGTAAAGGCTGCGTTTGAAGAGCTGTATTCCTATTACTTTGCAAAGGAAGGGACTCCAGTCCAAGGGAACCAAATTTATGCTTGTGATGCTTGGAACTTGTTGGTAGGATGGGATGAAATCTTGCAACAAGTAAAAAAGATGGTGAATCATGAAATTGAGGCATTGAGAGCACGAGAGGAAAAAAGCGTTGAAATCATGGCTTGTTGGCGAGATAACAATAAAGTGTTATCTAAGAAAATTGCCTCCCTGGAGGCAAAGCTTCTCAAAGCTTTGTACCAGGAAGGTAACAGCAATAAGAGTCAAGGGCAAGATAATGGCAGGATGGATTGGTTAGGCCTGGATCCGTCACATGCCCAGTGGGAAGCCTTCCTGGAGATTACTCATGATGAGCATGGGCCAGTCAGGTCCTCATTGGCACATAGAGCGTGTTTACTATATAGCCTTGAAAGTGTGTTGGTGGTAAGCATTTCTTTGCCTGGTTTTTATTCAATTTGCATGGGATATCTCTGTATGAGACTCATCCACTTGGCCTGTCTCCTTGATAGATATTGCTCTGTATTGAAGAACACTAGGGACTTGTGGTTGGTGAGTACTTTGAATATTTGAGCCCCTTCCAGATAGCATTGCCACTTTTGAAGGCAGTGTACAATGGCCATTAATTCTTTTTTGTGAATGGAAAACCTTTGTTCACCATCAGATAGCTTTCTTGATTTGTACGTCACGGGGAGGAAGTCCTTCTCTGCTGTTTGGATGTGGAGGACTCCTCCTATGGTGTAGTCAGAGGCATTGGTTTCCAACTTGTATGTCCCTTCATAATTTGGATATTGGAAGATGGGGGCGGTAACCATTTGTTCTTTCAACTGGCAAAAATGTTGATCTTGTAGCAGAGTCCACACAAACTTAGTTGTTTTGCCTGTAATGGCTGACAAGGGGGCTGTCAGAGCGCCCCAGTCAGGGATAAATTTTCTAACGTAGGCTACCATTTCTAGGAAGGTGTGGAGTTTGCTCTTGTTTCTGGGGGCTGGCATTTTGGTTATGGCACATATTTTCTCTGGGTCTGGTTTTATCCCGTCCTTGCTGGCAATGTGGCCAAGGAAGGGGAGTTCAGACAAAAAGAAGCCACACTTTGATGGTTTGGCAATGAGTTGGTTTTCTTTGAGGGTGCAGAGAACCAGGCAGACGTCTTCCCAGTGCTGCTTTAAGTTCAGGCTGTAAATGATTATGTTGTCCAGGTAGATGATTGCTTGCTTCCCAATGTGTTCTTTGAACACCTCATTCATAAAGGTCACAAAGGTACTAGGGGCTTTGTCATGCCAAAGTTAAGGACAACCTATTCAAAGGATCTGTATTTGATCCTGAATGCAGTCTTTGGGATGTCTTCAGGCTTCACGCAAATTTGGTGGTAGCCTGCTGTAAGGGCCAGCAAGCCCCGGAAATCAACTACAGGAATCTACTTGGAACCCCTGCTGTGAAGCAAAAACGCGGGCAACTGCACAAACCTGCTGGGGGAATCAAACCCCGCTCAAGCCACCAGGGCAGGTGAGAACTAACTCTCAAAAGAGATATCAGTATGAACTGTTTAAAAACAACAACAAACACTCAAAAAACTAGGGCCAGTTTACTAACTGGCCCAGGGAGGCTGGCAGCCACCAACAGTAGCAGAGCCACCAGCTCCAATGCTATAAATGAGCCAGGTGGCACCCATCTTGTAGGAAACAAAATTTGCTTGGTTATTCAGCAAATCTAGTATCAACTGGGTTTGCTGGATAATTTAGCAAATGCCCCAACCCACAAGCAAAATTTCAGTTCTTCAGAACTGAAAACATCTGTCAACAAACTGCCCCCATTTTCCAGTCAGGATCTAACTGTTTCATCCCAGCAAAATCACAATGATAGTACACCCACTGATGTAATGAAACATCACCTGCAGGAGGTTGTTCCAGAATCCACTTCCAAGCAAAAAAGCCTGCTGATGAGAACTCCCCAGCCAATGCAACTCCCACATCACCTGGAGCTTCCAATTATTTCATTGGCTCAAGAGGTGAAGAGAAGCTACTCAGCCAAGGATATTCTCCTGCAGATAAAAATGTCTCTGCTCATGAGTCTGTCCAAACTTCCAAGCAACCCCAGCCCCAAATGATTGAGCATGATATAAATAGTCTCCAATCAACTTCAAGTAATTTGGCCAATCTCAAGATGAAACCATATGAGCCAAACCAAGTTCCCAGCACTGCCTCCAGCCATGATTCACTTAGTTAATCAAATGATTCCAATGCAGTGAACCATCCTTCCCCACCCCAGTCCAAGATTCTTGGAACCCTATCCCCTGTTCTCAAAAATTCTACCTTCATCCCCAAAGTACCTGTGACCAAAGGATGGACTACTGGAGTTCACCAAGGAGCTGCCTGTAGTTACTTCCAAGGAAGACCAGATGAGTGGTATAAAACCCACTTCCCTACAATTAAGACAGACACAGACAACATTTAATAAAGTATATGGTCCATAGAGTAGTCTTTGCCTTCCTTCCCCATATTCTTTTATCACCTTGGACAATCCCAAATCAACCAGCTCATTCACCAGCAATTCACCTAGTAGAAACAGTAGAACCTGTAGAAATGGACTATCAGCCAGGGCCCAGCCCTAGACGGGCCAGCAGCTTCATACCTCCCACTCTTTCTCCAATCCTACAACCCTCTGCTGAGGTGATCCCTTATGAACACAGCAGATATGGGATGGCCATCTTGACCATCCTTAGTCTTTCTAAGTTTTTAGTACCTCACCTTGGTGCCTACCTCCCACTTGCAGCAGGTATGTTGTACCTGTCTTGCTCCTTGCTCTTCCTGTATTGGGCCTTGGTGCTGCAATACCCTGAAGGGTGGACTACTCCCATGTCACCTTGGTATGGTACTACGCCTGGCCATGACACCTGCTGTCAAATCAATTTTTGTGAAGATTTGGGACCCCCCCAGGGCATCAAAAAGTTCATCAATCAGGGGCAGGGGATACCTGTTCTTAATTGTGACCTTGTTGAGCGCCCTGTAGTCTGTGACCAGGCAGAGTCCTCTGTTTTTTTGCCACAAAGAAGACAGCAGCACCAAAGGGTGACTTTGAGGGTCTAGTGAGGCCTTTTTCAAGGGCTTTGTCAAGATAGGTTTTCAGAGCATTGTCTTCTTGGAGTGTGAGGCAATAGATATGTTGTGCCTTTGGTACACTTACTTTGAGGTCAATCTCATGTTGTATGCCAAGGTTGGGTGGTAATCCTGGTAGTGTTTCCTGGAAAACAGAAGGGAACTCTTTGACAAGTTGATCTTGGATATAGTCATGTTCACATCTAGATTCTTATTCTTAAAGTGGATGATTTTATATGTACATGTATTCCAATTGATCTTAATGGGGTCAGTCTCCTCTTCTGTTTCCATGATTTTTACAAATACATGGTCTCACATGAGTGTGTCAAGGTGAGTTGGGTAGATGTGATGATGTACTTTGCCGTGTTGGATAGTGAGAGTGGCGCTGTCCCAGTCAATGTGGGGGTTGGTCTTTCTCATTCAATCTAAGCCAATTATAACATCATATTTGGGGATTGGTATGATAGGTCCACTGAGCGTAGTTTGCACATATCTAATTTGGGCGTGGTAAGCTTTTGCTTCCTTGGTAACTGGTGTGGTTCTTTTATCTGCCATAACAACGCTCTTGATGTTACTTTGGACTGTGGGTAATTTCATGAGGTTGGCAAATTTTTTGTCAACAAGGGATTGGTCTGCTCCAGTGTCAAATAGTGCTGTACCCTGATATCTGTGAAAGCAGAAAAAATAAGTGAGGTGTTTATTTCCAGTTTGGGCAGCAAACAGTAGAGGATTGCTGGAGGATACTTGGATCATGGTAATTGAGTCCACATACTGGTCCCTGTACAAGTCTTGTGAGTTGGGGGTGGCTTGTCTAAGCACTCCCCTGAGCTTTTCTCTCTTTGGTTGCGTTTTCAGTACTCATTTGATTTTCTTGAATGGTAAAGTTTCTGCCTCAAGGATGGGAGTTATTAGTACTGTTGTTCTGCTTATGAGGTCAAGGATCCTTCTTGGCTGAAGGACTCTCTTTATGCTTGTCAGTTGCATGTAGGTTGTCAGATTTTTGCGCTGTGTGTTTCCCTTCCAAGAATACATCTTCAAGGTTATTGCAGCAAGTCATGTCAAACTGACGTCTAATGTGTGTGGAAGGCTATTGTAGAAGTCCAAGCGTGGCCAGGTTCATCAAAATTGATGGTATTGAGTGCGCAGTCACATAGGTCTTTGTATGCAGCAATGTAATCCTCAATTGTTCCTGTCATATTAAAGGTTCATAGTTCAGTCATAATTACCACGTCAGATTCCTTCATGACAAACTTTTTGAGGAAGGCAGCTTTAAACATGTCCCAGTTTTTGTTTTGATTGGGGTATTGTTTGAGCCATTCACTTACAAAGCGGGAGGCAACTCCTGTGACGCAAAAAGAGACTTCACTGGCCCAGAGTCTGTGAGGGTAGCCTAAATGGGTAAAATTGCTTTATGTGATTTTGATCCAGAGGTTGGTGTTTTCCCAGCGTAACCCTGCAAAGGTCCCAATCTCTGCTGCATGTAGGCGCTAGAAGACAATGCTAGGAATTTTGGGCTGTTGTGTTTCTGTTGTTATTTGGGGTAACAATCTGCGGGCTTTGAGAGCATTGTACTGTTTGGTAGGGACAAGGGCGTTGTTGAAGACAAAAAATCCTGCTGGGACAAACTGTCCATCTTCATAGTCTCTTCAGCTGTTGGTGAGTACCATTGCTTGGGTCTTTTTCTTAGGAGGAATTTTTCCTTTAAGTTGGGTAGGTATGGATAACCTACCTGTGCTACCACTATTGTGTATATACTTCTGGGAAGTATAATAAACAAGGTGCAGGGGAAAATTAAGAGAAGAATTTTAAGGGCCGCAGAACATAAAAATTTGAGTCCAGGAGTTGAATCTGTGACCTTTGCTGTAAAGCAAAAACGCGGGCAACTGTGCAAACCCGCTGGGGATTTGAACCGCTCATGAGCCACCATGGCAGGTTGAAACCAACTCTCAAAAGAGAGATTGGTTTAATCTGCTTTTTTTAACAAAAGCAGTTGACACAACCAGGGCCAGTTCACAAACTGGCCCAGGGGGGCTAGCAACACCCAACGGTAGCAAAGCCACCAGCTCCTATGCCATAAATGAGCTGGGTGGCTCCCCACCAACAATTGATGATTTTTGCTGGGTTTTCAGCAGATCCAGTATCAACTGGGTCTGTTGAATAACTTGGCAAGTAAACCAGTACCAGTTACAACCCAGCCAACCAGTTCCCCTGAAGTTGAGGCTCCTGTCCCCATCCAACCTTGCAGTTTAAAACTCAATGCCACTTCACCCACTGATGTCATGAAGCATCATCTGCATGAAGATGTTTCAGTTTCCCCTGCCAATCAAATAAATCCTGTCAGATAAGATTCCCAAGCCGTTAAAAACCCCATAATGCCTGCAGCTTCAAACTGTTTCATTGGGTCAGGAATAGAAGAAAAGCCAATCAGTCAAGAGTATCCACCAGCAAATAATAATCCCTCTACCCAGAAGCAAGTCCAAACTGCCAAGCAATCCCAGTCTCAAATGATTAAGCCAGGTATAATTAGTCACCAATTAGCTTCCAGCAATCCAACTGATCTCCAGATGAAACCAGATGAGCCAAACCCAGACTCCAGAACTCCCCCCAGCCATGAGTCAATCAACCAATCCAATGGCCAAAGCTCAGAGAACTTCCCTCCACCAACCCAGTCTAAGATTCTTGGTGACCATATCCCCTGTTCTCAAAAATTCTACCTTCATCCCCAAAGTACCTGTGACCAAAGGTTGGACTACTAGAGCACTCCAAGGAGCTTCCAGTAGTTGCTTCCAAGAAAGACCAGATGAGTGGTATAAAACCCACTTCACTACAATCAAGACAGACACAGACAACGTTTAATAAAGTATATGGTCCATAGAGTAGTCTTTGGCTTCCTTCCCCATATTCTTTTATCACCTTGGAAAATCCTTATCAATCAGCTCAGTCACCAGCACTTCCATTAGTAGAAACCGTAGAACCTATCATCATGGACTACCAGCCAGGGCCCAGCCCTGGACAAACCAGCAACTACATCCCTCTCACTCCTCCTCCAATCCCTCAACCCTCTTCTGAGGTTATCTCTTATGACCACAGCAGATATGGAATGATCATTCTGACTATCCTTAGTCTTGCTGAGGTTGTAGTACCTCACCTTGGTGCCTACCGTCCACTTGCAGCAGGTATGTTGTACCTGTCTTGCTCCTTGCCCTTCCTGTATTAGCTTTGGTGTTGCAATATCCTGAAGGGTGGACTCCTCCCATGTCACCTTGGTATGATACTACACCCAGCCATGACAAGAATGATACTTTATTTAATATAAATATAGAATATTATATAGTATCATGTATTACAACCAAGTTTCCAGACTTCCTGCTAATGTATCTTACAATACACAGGGGGCGCTTGATGAGTTGCCCCTTGACGTATCTAACAACATGGATTAATCTGGTGGCAATGTTGAATGGCAGGCACTTCATCCTAATTAGGAGTGTTGCCAATTTGACCCGCTGATCCCCGCACAAGTTATTCCTTGGCTTCAAATCTTACATGGAACTTCCCACTATGCCACCCCCTTGTGGCTTTATGGCTTGCCCCATATAGTATATTAATCACAATATTCTACAATAAACAATACCTTATTCTTATTATTCTATCCTTTCCTATTGGACTGTTGTCTTCCCCAATTCCAAATACTGAATCCTCATTGGTTCAGTTGCAACAGTGGTAGCAGCGGTAGGTTTACAACCTACCTAAAACAAAATTCCCCCAAGAGAGGACGGAGTACAGGCTGTATGGCTACTCCCCAACAAGAGACCTTCCTGCCAATCCCCAAGGGGGACATCCCTGACGGGTACATCATCTATCAAGACCAGTTAGTTCTCACCAGCATGTACAATCAGCTCTGCCTTGGGCAGCGGGACTCCAGCGTCACCCTGCCCCAGTCAGATCTGTCCCAGCACATGCTCAACCTCTAACTAGAGTCCTTCACTGGCGGTGTCAAAGGAGCTGACATTGTCAGTTAGCTCTAATCTACTGAAACCTGTCTTTGCATCTGTCAGGTCCCTGAGCCAATGTGGGTTGCCACTGCGTCTGGGCGCCTCACAGGGCCCGCCACTGTGTGGTTCACCAACTGGGCCAGTCAAGAACTTGACATTATCTGGGTGGCATTCTGAGACACCGCCAAGTCTTGCTACAGTGAAACCTTCTCCCCCATTGTCCTTGGGACTCTTCTTCTAGAAATCAAGCAAACTGAATCTGTTCCTGAGTACCTTGCTGCCTGGCAACAAGCTCTTGCTGCCTCCCCCAAAGCTGTGACCAACGGAAATGCAATGCTACTCACTCTCAACATCAATGGGTTAAAACCCCATATCTGCAAGTGGGTCCCCATAGGTTGTTGCACCTCCATTGATGACTGCTATAAGGCCATTGTGGAGGCTAACAACCAGGCCTCAATGGGCTTCCGCCTTACCAGTGACACTCAATCCCAACCACATACTACACCTGGCAGTGGCCACAATCAAGTAGGCCGCTGCCAGCCCTGTCAGCAGGATAATGGGACTAAACGCCCCTGAAAGGGGGGAGCTTAAGCTAGCGCAGATCAAGTATCAGGGAAAAGCCTGGGGGTTGTAACAACAAGAGGCCTTGCAACCCCACCTGACCCATCCTCTCAATCCCTGCTCGCAAAAAATCCCTGCAACTATAACAATCATGAAGTCAAAACCCTGGACGTCTTTCAAGTCCACAGTGACAACCCTGTATTACAAGCAAGCCACTCCTCAAATAAAGTAACACACTTGTCCTATCCCTTCTGTTTCCATGGGAACACCCACAAATTACTGGTAGATACCGGGGCCAACCACACTATGGTGGACCAGGCGTTTGCCAACTCTCAGCAATTAGGCCAAGTGCCCAGCAGGTTCAAAGCAGTGCAAGTAGCTGACTCCCGCAGAGGCCATTGTAAGGTCTTGCCCATAATGGCGCAAGGTTATAAACTAGGGTGTGCAAGGCATTAGGATTCAAATTTAAAAGATATAGAAACGTAGGAACTGTCTGTAAGATAATCTTACAGAACCCTTCTAAAAACCTATATTGTGTTATGAAAGAAGTGATTGAGTGTAAAAACCCTAAGCAAATAAGATAAAACAAAGTATTTAATAGTGAAAAATTTGTAACTAAGGGAATGTCAATATTAAGATATTCTCCATCTGCAAATTGGTACATATAACTATTGAACGCTTCTTTAAGGGAAAACAACAGATACAACAGGCATAAGGCTTGTTGTCTTACAAGTTCCATCTGTTTAAAAGAAAGGAAAGGCTAAACTTTGAAATGAAACTAATAAAAATGTATAAATTCTTAAAATTTAATATCTCAAGTTAAATTTGGATAAAATTGAAGGGGAAGAAATCACTTAGAATTTTGGCTTAAAGCCTACTCTTCAAAAGCTCCTTAATTTATAGTATAAAAAGCCTTTTTGGTTGGATGTGATAGTCAAGGAGCAGCAGCCAAGAACAGGAGAAAGCTGGGAAAGGTTGGGAAAACCAGAACCAGAAAAGGGGAAACAGACGCTAGTACTATATGCTGATCAATACTTTGAAGCTGGGGAAAGATCAGCAAAGACGTAGGCGGAGTTTGAAAGGTAAAGATAGATGAAAATTATTCTAACTCAAAGTAGAAATATATGTGGATAATGAATTGACAGTCAGAGCAACAACAATAACAATGATTCAAACACAAATCACAAAAAACAAAGGTAAGAGTACTTTAAAATACTAAATTATTAACAATTTAACATAAATTTTGGATATTAATAAATAACCCAAAAGATAAGTAAAAAGTGAAAAAAAACTTAATTATCTCAAGAAGCCTGCCCTTTGGGGCAGGGCATGGCAGCCATTACCCACAAGACGGTACCATTCTCTGTGAGAATGGGGAACATCCAGGTTAAGCTCTCTGGGCCAATCATGGCAGGGCTCAGCCACAACGTAATTTATGGCCTCAACTTGCTTTGTCACAACCATCCCTACATCAACTGGGATACCTCTGTCATCACCCTCAACAGAAATGGGGTGGGGTTCCAGATTTACCCTGTGGAAATGAGCAAGTTACTCCATGATACTGTGTTTTTCAGAATCACAGAGACAGGCTCATACAATTTCAAGGGGGGAAACTAGACTTTAATCAATGCTCAGTCAAAGTTATCCACGCTGAACCATCCACAGTCCCTCCCTTTACCTCCTCACCACCACCAGCGCTTGCTGCACTCCTTGAGGAGTACAAGGATGTATTTAGTGAGACACTTGAACAACTACCTCTTCCCCGGGAGATCCAGCACGCTGTACAACTTCAAGGGTTGTTACCTAAAGCACAATTATTATACCGTCTCACACCAAAGGAAGATGAAACCCTCTGCCAGCACCTTGTGGACGTGCTTGATAAGGGCTTCATCTGCCCCTTGCTCTCTCCATACAGGGCGGCTGTCTTCTTTGTAGCCAAGAAGGACGGGTCCCTTTGCCTGGTCGCAGACTACTGCGTCCTAAATGAGGTGATGGTTAAGAATAAGTACCCCCTGCCGCTGATTAAAGACCTGTTTATTACACTCTCAGGTGTGAAGGTCTTTATCAAGAACAATCTCACTGCAGGGTACAACCAGGTCCGCATTGCACCAGGGGATGATGCAAAAACTGTCTTCTGCATGCACTACAGGTTACTTGAGTGTCATGTCATGAACTTTGGAATGACCAATGCTCCCTCCACCTTTGCCATGTTGATGAACAAAGCATTTGAGGAACTGATTGGGAAATGTGTGGTTGTGTACCTTGACAATATTATTGTCTTCAGTCAAGATCAAACCACGCACCTCCAACACCTCCATGCTGTCCTCAACACCCTTCAGAAAAACCAGCTAAAAGCTAAACCCTCCAAATGCAAGTTTCTCAAGTCAGAGCTGTTATTCCTTGGGCACACCATCTCTGCCCAAGGGATAAAGCCCAACCCTGCCAAAGTCAAGGCAATCACCAGCATGCTGTCCCTCACTGATGTGGGCCAGGTGCATACTTTCTTGGGCATGGTTGCCTGTGTGCGCAAGTTCATCCCCAATTGCAGGGAACTAATTGCACCTCTCACTGAGCTCCTCAATACCAAACAGCGCTTCCATTGGACCCTCATCAGAGATTGAGCCTTTGAGACGCTAGGGCAAAGGCTCACAACAGCACCAGTCCTGCAGTTCCCCAATCAAAAAAGACAGTACAAACTTGAGACTGATGCCTCCAACAGGGCCATAGGGGGCGTGCTAAGGGTAGAAAATGAAATTGGCGTCTTCCTCCCTGTGGCATATGAGTCCAGGAAGCTCACTGACTTGGAACAACGTTATGCCATCCACAATAAAGAGTTGGCAGCCATTGTACACTGCATTGAGAAGTGGCGCTGTTACCTGGAAGGTGCTACCTTCCCACACCACATTCTGACGGACCACAAGTCTCTCCAGTACTTCAACACACAGTCCCACTTGACACACTGCCAAGCAGGATGGGTTGAACGTCTATCTCCCTACCAGTTACGCATCAAATACAAGCCTGGGAAGGAACTTGTCACAGCCAACACCCTTTCACAACTCTATGTAGCGTCCATCACTGGGGACGGCGGTTTAGACCCAGATTGGCCCATGCTCTACCTCCGCCCTGAGGCAACCTGCTACAAGGGCCTTAACTTGGTCACCATCTCCAAGCTAAAGGACAACAAAATTCAGTTCACCACCAATGCTGGTAACGTCTGCCACCGGGCAGAGACAGGTGAAAAGACGCCTTACATTCCCACCACACAACAAGGAGACACCATCCTGCACTACCACCAAACCTTGGGTCACATCAGAGGGCGTAACCTCTTCAAGATTATGAAACAAAAGGTTTGATGGCCGCACATGCGTCAAGACATCTTGGACCACCTTGAGACGTGTGTGTTGTGCAAAAAGAACACGTCCAAACCTGCACCCCCCAAGTCTTTCCTCCCATTAAGGCCATGGAACCCTTCAAACAGTGGGCCCTCAACATTGTGGGGCCACTCCCCAAAGACAGACTGGGAAAGCAGTACATTATCATGGCCATTGACTACTTCACTTGTTGGCCAGTGGCCTGGGCCACAACCAACCATACCACCACCACCGTCACCCGCAGCATTGGTAAAGAGATTGTGGCTCGCTTTGGGTGACGCAAGCGTCTCATCACAGATGGCAGGCCCAAACTTGTTGGACACATAGTGAAGGCATACTGCGTCAAGAACGCGCTCCAACATATAGTCACAACCCCCTACTATCCGCAAGCCAACAGACACGTGGAACGGTTAAACTGCTCCCTGGTTCAACTGATTGCCAAGCTCTCACAAGAACACCCTAACACTGCGTGGACTGAACATCTCCCCACCGCCCTACTTATCCTGCAAGCAAGAATCAACAGGGGCACTGGGTTCAGCCCTAGCACCCTGGCCTTTGGAACACCTGACAGTCTGACAGGAGTGAAACAGGGGAAACTACGGTCCAAGGTTCCCAACAAGCTGCCCTAGTGACAACTCCATCCCTAGACCATGGCGTGCCAAAGCCCGGGAGATCAAACACAAGCAGATTGCAGGAGGGACAAAACACCTCAAAGCTAGATACACCATAGATGACCCTGTCTACACCCTCAATCCCAATCTTGCCAAGTTAGAACCCAATTACCTAGGGCCCTTCAAGGTAGCTGCAGTCTATGACAACCACACCTACCAACTTAAAGATGCCCAAGGAAACACCAAGAAGCTTCATCATGATTGCTTGCGCCCCTGCCGTGCCATCCCCACACAAAGGTTGTTTGTGCGGACCTTCCCAGACCTTCTGTAGACTCCAGTCCTGGTGTCTGACAACAAGCAGGGGGCAAGGGGGTGTTGCAACCAAGTTTCCAGACTTGCCTACTAACATATCTTACAATACGCAGGGGGCGCTTGATGAGCCGCCCCTTGACGTATCTAACGTTATGGATTAATCTGATGGCAATATCAAATGGCAGGTACTTCATCCTAATTAGGAGCGCTGCCAATTCAACTTGCTGATCCCCGCATAAGTTATTCCTTGGCTTCAAACCTTACATGGAACTTCCCACTATGCCACCCCCTTGTGACCTTGTGGCTTTCACCATATAGTATATTAATCACAATATTCTACAATAAACAATCCTTATTCTTATTATTCTGTCCTTTCCTATTGGACTGTTGTCTTCCCCAATTCATCATATTGGATCCCCATTGGTCCAGTTGCAACATAGCTTTTGGGAAGTAATGGGGAGCAGCTTGGGAAGTGAGGATTGGGTTCTGAGTGACTTGGTCTGAGCAGGGGAATTCTGTTGGAAGATGGCAGATAATTGGCTGGCTCCAGCATTCTGAGATTTTACTTGGTTGTGGAAAGAGGCTGGGGCAGTGCCAATTAATTCTTCAGGTTTTGAATCAGTGTCTGTTGATTGGTGATTATTTTTAACTTGATCACAACCTGCAATTAATTTTGAATCCTGCAGCTTAACTGAGGTGCTGTGCACAGCCAATTTATTGGCTGCATTACCAGCAATCTCAGTTGCTGCAATATTATTTCTTAGCACCTCAGTGCAATTGGTGGCATGAAAAACAGGAGAAGCAGCAGGAACTAGCATTTTTGAAGATCTGCTGGTTAAATTCTGCAGCAGATCTGTTTAATAACAGATCTTGTTATGAATGCTGCCATTCAACATGTTTTGATTTTACCTTTGATGGGTTATCTTGAAAGAAAATCTCTCTCTTTTGCTTTTGCCTCTCAAAATGAGTCTGTATCCAAGATAGTAAATTCAATTGTTCAGTTTCCTGATTCTTTGCAACTCACTTGCCCCACTCATGCTTGTGGTTAGTGATCCTACCGTCCTGATATTGTTTTGTGGTATTGTCAACCACTATATATTCCATTTCTTATTCTCCAATAAAAATTAAGTTCTATTCACATTTTTGTCTTTGTGTCTTCCAGTACTTTAGCACCTCTCTAGTCATGTCTAGTAGAAGTTATTCAACCAGGGGCATAAGGTAAACCAATAGCTTTTCCTGCCATTCTAACCAAGACTTAGTACAAATCCAATCCTAAGGTTAGGATTCCCCGTTGTGTATCTGTGCTGCTCCTCAGAACACAACAAAAATGGTGCTCAATACAGGGGATGTAAGCCCCTTGGTTACCCCTTTTGCAACTACATTTTCAGGTTCTTTACCTCTTCCCATACAAGAGCTGACTTCACCTGAAATCATCAGTCCTCCTATTGAAGAAGACATCACAGATCCACCTATTGTCCCTAATGTACTGAAACTCAGTAATGATCCCCGCCTAGTAGCCTACCCCTTGGGTACCCCTGGATTGGAACAAGTCATGTCAGTAGTCCTTGGGATAGCCTGTGAAGGGGCCATCCCTTGCCTCAAATTACAGTTTAGTTGAGCAGAATACTACAAATTGATTGTGGCTCTGCAATTCCCATAGCATCTCCTTACTGTAGCTGGCTCTGCTGAAAACCTATTGTCTTCCTTTGTACAACCCGCCCTAGCTGTCACAAGTGACAAACTCCTATTGACCATGTTACTGGAAAACCTCAACTACAGGACTCAAACCCTGACACCCTGCGGGCTGCCAGCCTGCAGGACCAGCCGCCCAAAGATTTTGGGCAGGAACCAGAACAGGATTTGACTTCAGAAAATTCTTTAAAGCTTGATGAGTCAAAATCACCTACATTGACACCCCCCATGTTAAAGGTTCCTGTTAACTCAACCAATCAGCAGGCGGATCTAGCCATAGAACCTAAAATAACTTGGGCCACCATGGAAGGGGAAACAAAGAAACTTCCTATAGAATGTGGGCCACCCAGAGATGACCAACCACACAACCCAACAAGGGAATTTGAGTATTCTCAGTTCAAACCAGCCAATGAATTAACTCCCGCAATGGATGCCACCAAGGACTGGAAAAACCTGGTAGACAGTAACACCTGGGCAAAGAAATTTATAAAAAGTTTACCCATGACAGATAGGCATACTTATACCCTGGACTGCCAGGAAGTTGCCCATTGCCATTCTTGCAATAAAGTGACATGAACCTTTGGTTCTACCAGGTTATTTCATATTTGATATTAGCTCTATTTAATTTACAGTCTACCTCCTGCAGTTCCACACCTCACACCCATCAACCCCAAGAAACCACAGACCAGCCGCTCAATCTTTATTGTCTACCAGGAGCTCCCTACATCCCAGTACATTTCACTAAATACCCCCCACCCTGCATATTTGGAATTCACCCTAGAGGAAATACTAATCTACAACCCTGAGTCAAGAACTAGAGAGACCAAGACTTTTTACAGGGAAGGCCGCAAAATCACTGTACCTCCCCTGCTATTCCGCAACAAGTACAACTAACTGCCCATGTATTTGATCCCAATGACTCTGCCTCTCACCCTGCGGCCTAACCGCCCGCAAGAATATGTTGCTACTAATGAATCCACTTCCACTCAGATATTTTGAGTGATGTTCATCACTCTTACCAGCTTGATATATTCTATGGTACCTGCCAGCAGACCTTGGGCTCTCCTAGTCAAACTGTTATCTTATATTGTAAAGTTGGCCCCAATCTTGTGGTGGGCCCTCCATGCCAGGTCTGCAGGCTGTCTGCCCGCAAATTTCCAGGAGCCCCCCACAGACTGGATCCCTGACATTGTGGCAATCTACCTCAAACATGGTAACCTGGGCCCCAAGATATTGATAGCTCTTGGGGAATCCTGTATGCTACTTTTATTGATTTCAGCTTACTATGCATACAAGCTAGCTACCAAACTAATCACATCAGCAACCTAACACTGAACCAGTACAGAACAGAAAGAAACCCTGCTTGGCGTTGAGAAGACCAAGATCCCAAACTTGCAGGTTCAGAATGTTATAGTAAATCAGACCACAACCAAGGTGGACATGCCTCAGATGGGGAAGCTCATCCTAGAAGAAGCCAGAAGAGCCATGTCAGTCCTCTGTCTCCATTTTCAGGCTAACACAAACTCATATTCCAACAACACTGAGAAAGTCCTTAGAGTGGCCTTCATGCTCTCCGGCAATGCCTTAGATGGTTTGGGAAGGCTACCGCCAAGGACGTCAAGTTCTGCCTGGACTACTCTCAATTTGAGAGTGAACTGATGGCCACTGGCAACAACCAAGACAACCAACACCACACCCTCATCAGTTTAATATACATCAGACAAGGATCACACACTCTACAAACCTACACCAACAATTTCCTAAAACTAAAAGCCAGAACCCAACTCAAGGACAAGTTATCAGCCATCTCACACCGCCAAGGAGCCTGCCCTGCCTTGAAGGAGCTCCTTAAACACCATCCCCTATGCTTGGCCTAGATGAATTACTCCTTTTGTGTAGAGGGTTGAGCCTCAACCAGGAAGGCACCCCATCTCTCACCCAATGCGCAAACCAAGCCCTGACACCCAACAGACCAGGAATGTCCTCTGATGAACTACAGCGCCACTACCACAAAGGGTTGTGTTTCTACTGCCAAAAACCCGGGCACCTCACTAAGGCTTTCCCCAAGAAGAGTGGTCCTACGGTTTCTTTAACACAAATAAACACCTCCACCCAGTCTTACAAATTTATCCAATTTGAAATAAAAACATTCACAACATCCCAGACTGTGGAATCTTTCATTGATACTGGGCTGAAGAGAGTTTTATTGACACCACCCTTTCAAAGGACCTAGGACTAAAAGCCACCACTGAAGGTGTCAAAATAATAATGGGACACAGCTCTTACAACTTGGGACTTAGGTGCACAACCAAATTGCCATTAAAAATTGGTCAGAACACCTATCCAGCGCTCCCTATCATCCTGAAGGGACTTCCCCACCCCTTGATCCTAGGGGACTCCTGGTCCCAAAGGCACAGCACCATTCTAAATTTCCGTAATCAAACAGTCACTTTGAAGGGAGACAATTCATGTGACGTGGTGCCATTCCAGCTGGGTCTAACCAGCAAAAGACCCAACACACTCCTGACCCTGAAAATGGAATCCAGTGTGGGGATCCTACCTTCCTCTTTAGAGAAGTGGAACCACGTTTTTAGCAAGGAAGCAGCAACCCATCTCCCCAGCCACTCAATTTACAACCACGCTATAGAACTGTTACCAGGAACTCAACCACACCACAGCCCTATCTACAGCTGCAACCATTGTGAACAAGTAGCCCTGAAGACATAACTAGAGGACATGACAAAAAAGGGTTTCATCCAGGTGTCAAAGGCCCCTTGTTTTTCACCCATGCTTTTTGTAGGGAAGTGAGATGGCAGAATGTGTCCCTGCATGAACTACCAGAAACTGAACAACATTACGGTGAAGAACCGCTGCCCCATCCCCAACGCTGACAACCTTTGTGACGTACTGAATGGAGCCCAGGTGTACTCAAAAATTGACCTGAGAGACGCCTTCAACCAGATCAGAATCAAATAAGGAGATGAATAAAAGACAGCTTTCAAAACCAGATATTGCTTGTACAAATACCTAGTTATGCTGTTTGGCTTGTGCAATGCCCCCAGTACTTTCTAAAAGATGATCAACTCTGTCCTAGGTAAGTACCTCAACCAATTCTGCGTGGCATATTTGGACAACATCCTCATATACAGCAAGTCACATGAAGAACACCTCCAACAACTTGACTGAATACTGGAGAAACTCTCACAGGTCACCCTATACGCCAAGCTGAAGAAATGCAAATTCTTCTAGTATGAGGTCAAATTCCTGGGATATGTGGTAAAGACTGGTGTGTTTGCTATGGCGCAGGACAAAGTGGAAGCAGTGACAGCCTGGCCAGTACCCAAATGCAGAAAAGATGTGAGAAGATTTTTGGGCCTAGCAAATTATTGCAGGGATTTCATCCAAAAATTTTCTCAGATTACATTGCCCCTGACCTGTCTTTGATCTGACAAGGTCCAGTTTGTCTGGACTGAGGAGTGCACCTCTGAGTTTGTGACCCTGAAGGAAGTATTCACGTTCACCCTGGTCCTTGCCATGCCTGACCCATCTAAACCTTTTGTGCTGGAGACAGATGCATCCAACTTTGCGGTGGGCAGGGTCCTTCTTCAGGAGGGAGGGGATGGTATGCTACATTATGTAGTATATTACTCCAAGAAGATGCTAACAGCTGAAGGGAACTACCCAATATACAACAAGGAGATGCTAGCTATAATGAAGACATTGAAGCATTGGCGCAGGTACTTGTGCAGTGCTGAACATTTGGTAAAAGTTCTGACAGACCACAAGAACTTAGTCTACTTTTTCAAACCACGCCAGCTGAACCAACAACAAGCAAGATGGGCCTTAGAACTGGCTGACTACACCTTGACCATAGACTACAAGCCAGGAAAAGTGTTTTTGGTACCAGACGCCTTGAGCAGGAGAGCTGGCCTGATTCTTCCTCTGCAGAAATCAAGGACTGCAACATCCATACACTACTAGACCCTGCCAGCCTAGAAATACAACTGAAGTACTTGAAGATTGCCGCCAGCAAACCCAATGTGTCAAAAACCTAGAGACAGGACACCTACTCACCCAAGCTAGTCAAAGCCCTGACAAGGGACCCAGATTGCCATCACTCAAAGAAAGAATATTCCCTGAAAGGTGCTATACTGCTGCTCCACAACAGAATATATACCCAAAGGCCCAACCTGAACAAATGTATTAATTGATCACCACAATTCAGAGATGGCAGGCCACCCTGGTAGACACAAATCCCTCTCAAGTATCAAACAGAACTACACATGGCCGGGCATGGACAAGGAAGTAGCTGCCTACATCAATGGTTGTGAAACCTGCAGAGGAACCAAGACGCGCTGCTCAAAGCCAGAAGGACTACTGAGACCTCTGGACATCCCTGCTGGACCCTGGATTTCAGTGTAAATGGACTACATAGTAGAGCTCCTCCCTTCAAAATCTTTTGATGCAATCCTATTAATGGTTTACTGCTTCACAAAAATGGCTTGCTTCCTCCCAACCACTACCTACTGCACAACAGCTGAGACTGCCAGACACTTCCACAACCGCATCTTGACACAACACGGCACTCCAGAAGAAATCATCACCAACCAAGGACCCCAGTTCACTTCCCACTACTGAACCCAAGTGATGAAAGACCTTGGAATAAAATGTTGTGTGTCAACCTCCTATCACCCACAGACAGACAGACAAACTGAACGGTTCAACCAAATCTTGGAACAATACCTCCAATGCTACATCAACTCAGACCAAGACAACTAGGCAGAGATGTTACCCATGATACAATACACCTATAACAGCAAAGATCACACATCCACAGGTATGTCCCCCTTCAAGGCTAACTACGGGTTTGATCCATCATGGGACTCTAGCATTAGCAGCAAGGAACAAAATACAGCAGGACAAACCTGGATTGAACAAATACATACCACCCAAGAAATTTGCCTAAGGAACCTGATCCGCGCCGTTAAGACCTACAAGGCGTTTGCAGATAAGAAAAGAGTTCCCAGGAAACCCCTGGAGATAGGCAATGAAGTTTACCTCAACTCATAGAACGTTCCCCTACAAGTACCCAGTAGGAAGCTAGCTCACTGTTGCTGTGACCCTTACAAGATTATAAAGCAAATATGAGAAGTGGCATACAAACTAGAACTGCTGCCTACTTAAAAAATCCACAATGTCTTCCACCAATCACAGCTATTCAAGAAAAATGGAACCTCCCTTCCCCACCAGAAGATCAAGAGAACCCCCTGTCTATCCAGGAGGGACACACAACCAAATAAAAAGTAGAGTACATCCATGGACACCGCCTCCACGACAAGACCCCACAGTACTACGTCAAATGGGTAGGATACTCCCCCCAAAGAAAACACCTGGGAACCAGTCTCCAACTTACCTAACAACCATGGAGCCATATAGCAATACTTGGACAAGAGGGCTAGGAAGGAGGAGGGCAACAGGGGAGAAGGGAATGATGTCATAAGTGACTAACTCCTATTGACCATGCTTACTGGAAAAACTCAACTACGGGACTCAAACCCTGACACCCTGCGAGCTGCCAGCCCACAGATTTTTGGGCAGGAACCAGAACAGGATTTGAATTTGAAAAATCCTTTAAAGATTGATGAGTCAAAATCACCTACATTGACACCCCCCACGTTAAAGGCTCCTGTTAACAACCAATCAGCGGGCAAGTCTAGCTATAGAACCCAAAATAACTTGGGCCATCACGGAAGGGGAAACAAAGAAACTTCCTATAGAACGCAGGCCGCCCAGAGATGACCAACCACAAAACCCAACAAAGGAATTTGAGTATTCTCAGTTCAAACCAGCCAATGAATTAACTCCCGCAATGGATGCCACCAAGGACTGGAAAAACCTGGTAGACAGTAACACCTGGGCAAAGAAATTTATAAAAGTTTACCCATGACAGATAGGCATACTTATACCCTGGACCGCCAGGAAGTTGCCCATTGCCATTCTTGCAATAAAGTGACATGAACCTTTGGTTCTACCAGGTTATTTCATATTTGATATTAGCTCTATTTAATTTACAGTCTACCTCCTGCAGTTCCACACCTCACACCCATCAACCCCAAGAAACCGCAGACCAGCTGCCTAATCTTTATTGTCCACCAGGAGCTCCCTATGGCCTGGTACATTTCACTAAATACCCCCAACCCTGCGTATTTGGAGTTCACCCTAGAGGAAATACTAATCTACAAACCTGAGGCAAGAACTAGAGAGACCAAGACTGTTTACAGGGAAGGACACAAAATCACTGTACCTCCCCTGCTATTCTGCAACAAGTACAACTACCTGCCCATGTATTTGGTCCCAACAACTCTGCCTCTCACCCTGCAGCCCAACTGCCCGCAAGAATCTGTTGCTGCCAATGAATCCACTTCCACTCAGATATTTGGAGTGATTTTCATCACTCTTACCAGCTTGATATATTCTATGGTACCTGCCAGCAGACCTTGGGCTCTCCTGGGCAAATTGTTATCTTATATTGTAAAGTTGGCCCCAATCTTGTGGCAAGCCCTCCCTGCAGGGACTGCAGGCTGTCTGTTGTGAATAACAAAATTCACCATGTTTTGATTTTTCCTTTGGTGGGCCATTTTGAAGACAAATCTCTTGCTTTTGCTTTCAAATCTTGAAATAAACTGGTTTCTGCATCAGGAAATATGATTGTTCAGTTTCCTGACTCTGCGCAACTCACTTGCTCCACTCATGCTTGTGGCAAGTGATCTTACCGTCCTAGTAGTGTTTTGTGGTATTCCTAACCACTATATAATCCATTTCCTATTTTACCAATAAAATTAAGTTCTATTCAAATTTTTGTCTTTGTGTCTTCTGTACTTCTGCGCCTCTCTCTAGCCACGTCTAGTGGAGATTATTCATCCAGGGCCGCAAGGTAAACACATTTGCCTTCCCTGTCATCTAACCAAGACTTAGTATGAATCCAATCCTAAGGTTAGGATTCCTTGTTGTGCATCTGTTCCGCGCCTCAGAACATGACAAAAATGGTGCTCACTACAGGGGCTGTAAGCCCCTTGGTTATCTCTTTTGCATCTACATTTTCAGGTCCCTTGCCTCTGCCTATTTGGGAGTTGACCTTGCCTGGAATTACCAGCCCTCCTATTGAGGAAGACATCACCAACCCACCTATTGTCCTTACTGTACTAAACCTTGGGAATGGTCTCTGCCTAGCTGCTTACCTTATGGGTACCCCTGACTTGGAACAAGTCATGGCAGTAGCCCTTGGGATAGCTCGGGACGGGGCCATCCCTTGCCTTCAGCTACAGTTTAGCTGTGCCAAATATTATGAGTTAATTGTGGCCCCTCAGTTTCCACAACATCTCCTCTCAGCGGCTGGCTCTGCTGAACACCTGCTGTCATCCTTTGTACAGCACGCCTTGGCCCACCACCAGATGGTGTTGGGACTCCACGTTCAAGAGATCTTGTCTCTACAAGCACCTATTACCCATCATTGGGACCAGTTTGCCGCCTACCAACAATGGATTCATTCCCTGTTCTCCCTGGTATCTGAAATCAGCGTAATTTGGTCACCTCTAATCACGTTTAGTCAATTCTATCAAGCAAATGCGCCAGTCCATCCCTGAGTACGTTAGGGAGCGGCTACATGAGTTTCACCAGTTAGAACAACCCTGGCGCACTCAAGTAGACTCCACCCTAAACGCTTATCTCACCAACTTTGAACACCTAGCGCAACAGCTCAATGCATTCAGTGTCTATTCCTTTGAGCAATTGCAACAGGTAGCTGACCTTGCCGCCTAAGGTCTAAATGAACTCAGTGCGGAATTTGATCAAGAAAGAGCTGCCACTGCCGCTGCTATTGCCAAACTTCAGAATCAGGTGAATGAGCTGTCCACTCCCAAACCTGATGCTCTGCCTTCTCCTCCTGCTGATGATCTGGTGGAAAGAGAGCAGAGGATCTGGTAGGCCATCTTAGAATTACGCGCTTCCACTCATAGCCAAGGACGTCCTACTGAAATGCCTCAACCTGATCCCCAGGTTCTTGCGCTGACTGCTCAGGTTGCTGAACTACAGCAAGAAGTTGCTGCTTTACGTGAGGTAGTAACGGCCGCAGCTAGCCCACTTGGGGTTAACGAGGAAGATGGCTGTTGTCCTGGTTTGGCGGGGGCTCCTTGAATCCACTGTGCTAGGGAGTTGATTGCCCTAGCTAATGAGGTGGACCATTTGAAACAAGATTAGACTGAGTTGGACAGAGACATACAGGAGATGAGTGAGCTGATCAATTTGGTAGACAACAGATTTGCCCCCTGCCTATCAGTGGGGCCATTCCTTACTTTGCGGCTGGCTGAGCTCTCCACTGTTGTCACTACCCAAGGACAACGCCTAGATGTTACTGAACAACAGACCACTTTAGCCAACACTACGGGTGCCAGAACTACCAAGACTCTGACAACCCTTGAAGAAAGTGTTCAACAACTGTGGGCTAGACAACCCACCTCCAAATCTGAAGCTGAGTTCTCCCTGCGCATAAATGTACTCAATAGCAACAATGGTGGTCTAAACCCTGAGGCACACTTCAAGCCTACTTCTTAGCAAGTCTTTGATCCCAAACTTCAACTATTGTAGCTTTCTTAACTATTTATGAGACTGCCATGAGACGATCATCAGATGAGGTTAAGAAGGAACACATTCTAACATGTCTAAACCCAACCTGTCAAGAAGTAGTTGTGCCAGAGCTGCCCATCATTGAGACCTGGGAAGACATGAAACAGCTCCTGATTGAATATTTTAGTGGTGATTTTAGCCTGGAGGTGAAAAAAGATGCCTTCATCCACAGATCTTTCATGCCTAAAGAGACTTTAGCCAAATTTGCAGACAGATTTTACATGGAGGGACAACAGTTAATAACAAGCAGACAATTGACAGCGCATGAAGTGTATATGGCCTGCACCCAGGCCCTCAAGGTGAATCAACTACTGTGTCTTCATTTTAAAGCCCACAAAGCTATGCTGTCCTCCATGAAAAGTATAAAGACACTGCTATAGGATATGCATCTTACCCATTCTGGGGCAGTTGTTTGGGAGAGTTGTGCCACTTCCAACTCTGGATCTTCTTCTTGCGGCCCTTGTATCCTCACTATGAACTCACAAAATCTTCCTTGACGTCAGGGTTGTTGTAACTGCGGTCAGATAGGTCACCACTCTTGCATCTGCACCAATCTGCGGGTTAGGGGCTGATCCCAAGGATCAGTCAGGAAAAGAACAGTCAAACTAAAGGCTGAGACGCTCTTGGTTGACAATTCTTCCCAGTCTCCTTCTATACCTCTGCCTGCTACTGACTCTGAGCCTGCTGATGATGAGGCTCCTCCTATCCTCCTTCTGTTCCATGACATTTCTGATGATTCTGATGTGGATGAATCTGATGTTGAAGACCCTGATGCATACAGGTATTCTGTGCTTGCCGTCCCTGAGACTATTGCAGTTCCCTACAAGCTACAATCTGGGAAGACTACAACTACCACCAAGCCCTTGTCTGAGGTCAAAGCAGTTGTCTCCTGCCCCTATCTTACTCAGGCAAAACGGTCCCCTGTATTAGTAGAATCATCAGAAGAAGCCGCTGAAGTTGCAGACGCTGTTTTCAAGAATTTATCTGTCTCACTCCCTCTCCAAACCAAATATAAGGAGTTCCCAGGACTAAAATGCATGATTAAGAAATGGGACAAGGAACTAGCTGAGGCGCAGGATATCTTGGCTGTTCTGCCACCCTTTGGACGCACCACCACCTGGGTAGAGATATCTATCCAGAAAGTAAAAATCAAAGCCGTCCTGGACACTGGTTCTCCTTTTGACGTTGTTTCTTCTAAACTGGTGAAGAAACTTAAGCTGGCCCCCGACCTCAACTACCATCAATCCTATGGCACTGCTGGTCTCTCCATGACTTGTGCCATTGGCGCGTACTCCGCCTTGCCAATGCAATTTGGTAAACTCCTGTTGGCTGCGCCGGCTTTTGTTTTAGAAAATGAGAGCTACAGCCTTTTGGTTGGTACCCAGTTCCTTTGGGAATCTAATTGGATCATCAACCTAAAGGATGGTTATCTTTCTATCCTAGGGTACAAAGTCCCTCTGATCTTTGAGGAGCCAAAAAGTTTCCTGGTAAACGTTTGAAGACATGTAAACTGGAGTACCCCACTGGAGTTTTCACCCTAAAATACCAAACCCATTACACCAACATGAAGTGACCTCCCATGGCTTGTCCTACAACTGAGGAAATTCCTCTCATGGCCACATCTGCTGTCATCATCCCTCCATGTTCTCAGGCCATCATAGACTCCCAGATATCATATGAACTACCTGAACGGACTTTCTTAGAGCTGTACTCCCCTCCTTTGCTGGGGTGTAACAAGCCTTACCTTTGTCCTGGAATTCTGGACGTTTCCCACAAGGATCCCGTTCAATTACTAGTTGCCAACTTACTGCGCTTCCTATGACTGTATCCAGAGGACAGGTTGTTGGTTACGGAAAGTTTTTAAATGCCCCTGACGTCTTGTCCCTTCACGCTTTTGGAACGTTTCAAGACTTTAACCTACCCAAAAACAAGCCTCAAGTCCTATCTCCGTTTACTGCCCAAGACTTCCTTCAGTTGTCCCCAGTACAACAGAAAGAGGTGCTTGATTTACTAGACCAGTTTTCAGACATCTTTGCTAAAGATAGCACTGATTATGGGCTGGCCAAAGGTGTGATTCATCAGATTGACACAGGAGATGCTCCTCCCTTTTGTGCCAAGCCATATCACCGCAGCCAAGTGGAAGATGTGCAGGTTTCTAAGGAGCTCAAACAACTGCTGGACACTGGACTGCTAGCTCCCTCTCAAAGTCCCTGGGCTTCTCCTCTGCTCATCTTAAAGAAAAAGGATGGGGGCCACTGGATTGTGATGGACTATTGGAGGTTGAATTCTCTAACCAAGAAAGATTCCTATCCCTTAACGTGCATTGATGACGCCTTTTGACGCCTTGGGGGTTCTAAGTTTTTCTCTGCCATGGATTTGGCGTCTGGTTACTGGCAAGTTGACCTCTCTCCTGAAGACCGTCAGAAGGCTGCACTCATCACATCAGAAGGATTATTTGAGCCTACCTGCATGCCTCAAGGGCTCTGTAATGCCCTAGCAACTTTCCAGAGGGCCATGGATTCCATCCTGCGTGATTTGAAGTTGTTGTGTGTCTTAGTCTAGTAGATGATATAACAGTCTTCAGCGCAACTTTCATTGATCATCTAGCCCATCTTAAAGAGGTGTTCATAAAGATCCAAGAGTCTGGCCTCAAGCTAAAGCCCTCTAAGTGTACTTTCTTCAAAGAATGCCTTAAATTCCTGGGCCATGAAGTAACCCAAACAGGGATTTGTCCAATGACCAAGAAGGTTGAAGCCATTGACAAAATGCTTCCGTCCACCAACCTACAATAAGTACAAGTCTTTCTGGGCATGATGGGTTACTATAGGCAATTCATTCCTGTTTTTGCTGATACTAGCAAACCCCTGGTCCAACTGTTGCTTAATGTTCCTTTCTAATGGACTGCCAGCCAACAGCAGGCCTTCAAGACTCTAAAGCAGAAACTCAAAGAAGCGCCCATTTTAGTGTACCCCAATTACAATAAGGAATTCATCTTGTACACTGATGCTAGTGACCTTGCTATTGGGGCTATCTTGGCTCAGCTTGACAATGAAGGTGTGGACCACCCTGTAGCCTATACTTCCTGTGTGCTGAATAAGCATGAAAAAATTATAGTGCTACAGAGAAGGAGTGCCTCACTGTGCTGCATGCAGTCAAACAATTCTGCCACTACGTGTATGGTACCCATTTCACTGTCGTCACTGACAACGTTTTGCTCAAATGGTTACAACAACTTAAGGAGCCTGAAGGACGCTTAGCCAGAAGGGCCCTCCACCTGCAAGTTTATGACTACACTGTGCTCCATTGCCCCAGGATTCAACATCAGAATGCCAATGGGTTGTCCTGAATGCCCATCCTTGCCCTACATCCTGCTGAGGCAGACCGCCTGTACAAGCTAATTGGCTACCCTTCTTCCTGGGAAAGCGAGACAAAAGAGGTTTGAATTGCCCTGTCTAAATTGTCTGAAGACACCCTCATACACAACAACCAACTCTTCAATAAGGTGCATGGTCACTACCCGCCATATATGTGCCCCAGTCTTTGCCTCTCCTTGGTGTCACAAGCCCATAAAGAGACTGGCCATGGAGGCATTGCCAAGACCTTTGACTGGCTTCAGAAGAATTACTTCTGGGAGAATCTTTGCCTGTTGATCCCAGATGTCATAGCTAGTTGCCATGACTGCCAACTTCAGAGGCCTGAGCTGTTTCTCACAAGTTCAAATTGGTTCCCCCTCAACACACTTTTCATATGGTTAGTATTGACGTGGTAGGTCCTCTTCCCCGCTCTTTTTATGGGTGTTGATTTATTCTGATTGCTGTCAACCACTTCAGCAAGTGGTTAAAAGCTTGCTTACTAAAGGCATCACTGCTAAGACTACTGCTGCCTTACTGCTGCAGGATGTTTTCTACTGCCATGGCTGCCCTCAAGTGCTGTTGTCAGACAATGGAACCAACTTCAATGCCAAACTTTTAACCTCTGTTTTTGAAGCTCTAGGAACTCACCAGTCTTTCTCTGCCCCCTATAATTCTTCCACTAATGGGGCAGTTGAGCGCACCAACTTGACACTGGTTTCTATAATGAGAAAACTCACCTACTCTGACGCTGCCAATTGGGATCTATACTTACCTGCTGCACTCTTTGCCTATTGTCTGAGCAGGCATTAGATCACAGGGTACTCCCCCTTTGCCATGTTGTATGGGCGTGAAGCCACCACTCTGTTGCTCTTGGGGGTTCCCCTACTCTCCTCTGATAAGGCCATGAACCCTGACAACCACATCAAAGACTTAGTCAACCGCATCATTGATATAAAGGCCACTGCCTACACTTCTGCATATAAGACTAAGGTGCTTGAGCTCTCTCCTGACAACGCAGGGCGCTCCCCCTTACCTGAGTTTGATGTTGATGACCATTTCTTATACTATCAACACCGTATGAGTGGGCGCGCGCACAAACTGGACTCCCTGTGGATTAGTCCTTTAGAGGAGACTTTCAAACAAGGATCTGAGTTCACTGTAAAGCTCCTCTCCAGTGGTTGTCCTTTTGCTCGCATACACACCAAGTTCCTCCCCAAGTATCACCCCCCTAAGGCCAATCTAGAGGGGGGCAATGGTGTGAATAACAGCATTCACCATGTTTTGATTTCGCCTTTGGTGGGCCATTTCAAAGACAAATCTCTTGCTTTTGCTTTTGACTCTCAAAATGAACTGGTTTCTGCATCAGGAAATATGATTGTTTGGTTTCCTGACTCTGTGCAACTTACTTGCTCCACTCATGCTTGTGGTGAGTGATCCTACCGTCTTGGTAGTGTTTTGTGGTATTCCTAACCACTATAGAATCCATTTCCTATTTTATCAATAAAATTAAGTTCTATTCACATTTTTGTCTTTGTGTCTTCTGTACTTCTGCGCCTCTCTCTAGCCACGCCTAGTAGAGATTATTCATCCAGGGCTGCAAGGTAAACACTTTTGCCTTCCCTTTCATCTAACTGAGACTTAGTACAAATCCAATCCTAAGGTTAGGATTCCCCGTTGTGTGTCTGTGCGGCGCCTCAGAACACAACACTGTCCACCTGCTAGTTCCTAGGAACCCCCCACAGGCTGGATCCCTGACACTAGCCCACCATCAAATGATGCTAGGTCTCTATGTTCAGGAGATTTTGCCCCCAAAAGCAGCCGTCACTCATCACTGTGACCAGTTTGCTTCTTACCAGCAGTGGATTCACATCCTGTTCTCTCTAGTATCTGATAACCAGCGTAGCTCTATTACTTCAAAAACCTGCTTGGTTAACTCCATTGAAAGAATGCGCCAACCCATCCCCAAATATGTCAGGGAGCTTCTACATGAGTTTCACCAACTGGAACAGCCCTGGCGTGCCCAAGTAGACTCTACTTTAAACGCCTTTCTCACCAACTTTGAATGACTTGTGCAACAACTTAAAAAGTTTAGTACTTATTCCTTTGACCAATTACAGCAAGTAGCAGTCCATGCTGCAAAGGGCCTCCGCAAACTTGGTGAGTACTTTGATCAAGAAAGGGCTGCTACCACTGCCACCATTGCCAAACTCCAGACTCAAATAAATGAACTGTCTGCCTCCAAAGCAGATGCCCCGCCTTCTCCTCCATCCAATGAGCTAGCAGATAGAGAACATAGGCTCTGGGATGCCATTCAAGACTTAAGAGCATCTATCTTCAGTCAGGATTGCCTCCCCAAAGTCCCTCAGCCTGACCCTTGAGTGCTTGCGCTGACAGCTCAGGTTGCTGAATTACAACAAGAGGTTGGTACTTTGCGTGAGGTTATGGTGTCTGTTGTTAGTCCAACCGGGGTTGCTGGTGAAGATGGCTGTTGCCCTGGACTGCCAGTGAATCCCTGCATCCAATGTTCTAGAAAGTTGATGGTCTAGCCAAAAAGGTGGACCACCTGAAACGGATCACCCTAGTCTTGACAGGGATGTTCAGGAAATGAGTGAGTTAATTGATTCAGTAAGCAACAGGTTTTCCCCCTGCCTCTCAGTGGGACCTTCCCTTACTTTGCAGCTGGCTGAGCTCTCCACTGTGGTAACCACGCAGGGTCAACACCTAGATACTACCAAAAGACAGGCTAACCAGGCCAACAATGTGGGTGCTTGCACCTCTGAGACTTTGACTACACTTGAGGAGAGTGTTTGCCAGCTGCAGGCAAGACAGCCCCCTACAGAATCCAAAGCCAAGTTCTCCCCCCTATAAATGTACTTGATAGCAACAATGGTGGTCTAACTTGTGAAGCACATTTCAAGTCTACCTTTAAGCAAGTCTTTGATCCCAAAACCTCAACTATTGCAGCTTTCCTAACTATCTATGAAACTGCCATGAGACAAGCATCAGATGAGGTTAAGAAGAAACATATTTTGACCTGTCTACACCTGACCTGCCAAGAGGTAGTTGTGCCAGAACTGCCCATCATTGAAACCTGGGAAGATATGAAGCAGCTTCTGATTGACCAGTTTGGTGGTTACCTTAGTTTGGAGGTTAAGAAGGACACCTTCATGTACATTGCTTTCAAACCTAAGGAAACTCTAGCCAATTCTGCAGATAGATTCTACATGGAAGGACAACAACTAATCACAAGCCGCCAGTTGACTGCACATGAAGTATACATGGCTTGCGCTCAAGCCCTCAAGGTTAACCAGCTCCTGTGTCTTCACTTCAAGGCCTATAAAGCCATGCTTTCTTCCATGAAGAGCATAAAGACACTGTTGTAGGATATACACCTTATCCATTCTGGGGCAGTTGAGTGGGAGAACCAGGCTGCCTCTACCTCTGGTTTTTCTTCATGTGGGCTGTGTATCCTTACCATGAACTCACAGAGTCCTCCTTGACAACAGGGTTGTCATAACTGTGGACAAATAGGTCTTTATTCCCGGGTATGCAATAACCCTTGAGTTGAAGGAGCTGATCCCAAAGAACAGGCAGGAAAAGAACAGTCAGCCTAGAGGCAGAGACGCTCTTGGTTGACAATTCTCCCCAGTCTCCTCCAGTTCCCCCCTTCATTGATGACTCTGAGCCTGCTGAAAATGAGGCTCCTAATATCTTCCTTCTGTTCCATGACATATCTGATGACTCTGACATGGACAATTTTGATATGGAAAATCCTGATGCCTATAGGTACTCCGTCCTGACTGTTCCTGAAACTATTGCAGTCCTTTATAAGCTATGTTCTGGGAAAACTACAACAACTGTCAAGCCTCTGCCTGAAGCCAAAGAGATTGTCTCTTGCCCATACCTCACTCAAACCAAGAGATCTCCTGTTCTTATTGTTTCTTCCAAAAAAGCTGCTGAGGTTGCTGACACAGTGTTCAAAAACATCTCTGTCTTTCTCCCTCTCCAGACGGTCTATAAGGAGTTCCTGGGCCTAAGATGCATGATTAAAAAGTGGGACAAAGAACTAACAGAAGCTCAAAAAATTCTGGCTGTCCTCCCTCCCTTTGATTGCACCACCACTTGTGTTGAAATATCCATCCAAAAGGTGAAAATTAAGGCTGTCTTAGACACAGGGTTTCCTGTTAATGTTGTCTCCTTGAAGCTGGTCAATAAACTCAAACTTTCCCCCAACTTTAACTATCATCAATAGTATGGCACAGCTGGACTGTTCATGACTTGCGCTATAGGGGCTTATTCTGCTCTGCCCATGCAATTTGACAAGCTGCTCTTGGCTGTGCCTGCTGTTGTCCTAGAGAACAAGAGCTATGACCTGCTAGTTGGTACTCAATTCCTTAGGGAACATAATGGGATCATCAACTAAAAGGACGGCTTCCTCTCTATCTTGGGATACAAAGTCCCTCTGATCTTTGAAGAGCCAGTTAAAGTTCCTGGGAAGCGCCTCAAGATGTGTGCCTTAGAGTATCCCACTGGTGTTTTCACCCTAAAATACCAAACCCATTCCTCCAATATGAGGTGTCCTCCTATGCTTGTACCACGTCAGAAGGGATTCCTCTCTTGGCCACTTCTTCTGTGAATATTCCGCCTGGGTCTCAAAATATCCTAGACTTCCAAATATCATATGAGCTGCTCAAGCGTACATTCCTAGAGTTGTACTCTCCTCCCTTACTAGGGCGCAACAAACCCTATCTCTGACCAGAAATCCTGGATGTCTCTCATAAAGACCCTGTTCAACTGCTAATTGCCAACTTTACTGCCCTCTCCATACATGTATCTAGAGGGCAGGTTGTTGGCTATGGCAAGCTATTGAATGCTCCTGACGTCCTATATCTCCATCCCTTTGGTACGTTCCAGGACTTTAACTTACCTGAGGATGAGCCACAAGTCCTATCATTGTTCACCGCCTAAGACTTTCTGCAACTATCTCTGGTTCAACAGAAAGAGGTGCTTGACCTACTGGACCAGTTTTTGTATATCTTTGCTAAGAACAGCACAGAATACGGGTTAGCCAAAGGCGTCATTCACCAGATTGATACCGGTGATGCTTCCCCCTTTTGTGCTAAACCCTACCGCTGCAGTTGAGTAGAAGATGCTCAGGTGTCTAAAGAGCTTAAGCAACTTTTAGACGCTGGACTGCTTGCTCCTTCCTAAAGTACATGGGCTTCCCCCTTGCTCATTCCAAAGAAGACTGATGGAGTTCATTGTATTGTGATGGACTACTGACACTTGAATTCCTTAACCAAAAAGGACTCCTACCCTTTACCACGCATTGGCAATGCTCTCCGCCGCCTTGGGGGCTCTAAGTTCTTCTCTTCCATGGATCTGGCTTCTGGATACTAGCAAGTTGATCTCTCTCCTGAAGACAGGCAGAAGGCTGCGCTCATCACTTCTGAAGGATTGTTTGAGCCCACTCAAATGCCACAAGGACTCTGCAATGCTCCAGCTACCTTCCAACAAGCCATGGATTACATTCTCTGTGATCTGAAGCTCTTGTGTGTTTTAGTGTACTTAGATGATATAACTGTCTTCAGCGCCACCTTCACTGATCACTTGGACCATCTCAAGGAGGTGTTCATAAAGATTTGTGAGGCCAGACTTAAGTTAAAACCATCTAAGTGTGCCTTCTTCAAAGAACACCTTGAATTCTTGGGCCATGAGGTGACTCAGACAGGAACCCATCCCATGACTAAGAAAGTCAAAGCCATTGAAAAAATGCTTCCGCCCACCAACCTGCAAGAAGTCCAAGTCTTTCTGGGCATAATGGAATACTATAGACAATTTATCCCTGATTTTGCTGACACTAGTGAACCCTTGGTCCAGCTGTTGCATAATGTCCCTTTCAAATGGACTGCCAGCCAACAACAAGCCTTTGAAACCCTCAAACAAAAAAATAAAGAGGCTCCCATCCTAGTATATCCTGACTATAATAAGGAATTCATCCTATATACTGATGCTAGTGCCCTGGCTATTGGGGCTAACTTGGCTCAACTGGATGATGAGAGTGTGGATCACCCTGTAGCTTATACCTCTTATGTACTGAATAAACATGAGAAGAACTACAGTGTGACCAAGAAGGAATGCCTTGCTGTGCTGCATGCTGTCAAGCAGTTCCGCCATTATGTATATGGCACCCATTTCACTGTGGTTACTGACCATGCTTCACTCAAATGGCTACAGCAACTCAAGGTTTCTGAAGGACAACTAGCAAGATGGGCTCTCTGATTGCAAGGGTATGATTTCCCTGTGCTGCACTGCCCTGGAAACAACATCAGAATGCTGACAGACTGTCCAGAATGCCATCTTGCTCTACACCCTGCTGAAGATGACAGGTTGTATGAACTAATTAGATACCCTTTTTCATGGGAGAACAAGACAGAGGAAGTTTGAGTTGCCCTTTCTAAGCTATCTGAAGACACCCTCATTTGTGAAAATCAACTTTTTAAGAAGGTACAAGACCACTACTTTCCCTATGTAAGGCCTAGTCTTTGCCTTTTGTTGGTGCTGCAAGCCCATAAGGAGACGGGACACGGGGACATTGCCAAGACCCATGCCTGGCTCCAGAAGAATTACCTCTGGGAAAATCTTTGATTGCTGATCCCAGATGTTATTGCTAGTTGCCATGATTACCAGCTCCAACATCCTAAAGCCTCCGCTCATGAGTTCAAGCAAGTCCTCCCTCAACACGCCTTTCACACTGTCAGTATTGACGCTGTAGGGCCTCTCCCTTGCTCCCACTCTGATTGCTGCTTTATCCTAATTGCTGTTGATCTTTTTAGCAAGTGGGTAGAAGCTTGTCCTACTAAAGACATCACTTCCAAGACTAACAATGCCTTTCTGCTGCAAGATGTATAATTCTGCCATGGTTGCCCTCAGGTGTTGTTGTCTGACAATGGGACTAACTTCAACGCCAAGTTAGTGACCTTGGTGGTTGAAGCCTTGGAGTCTCACCAGTCTTTCTCTGCCCCCTATAATCCTTCCACCAATGGGGCAGTTAAGCGCACCAACTCAACTCTGGTTTCTATAATGGGGAAGCTTACTTACTCTGATGCTGAAAACTGGGATCTATACTTACCTGCTACTCTCTTTGCTTATTGTCTTACTGTCATTTAGAACCTGAACGTAAAAATGCAGGTTTGTCAAATCCTTGGTCCAAATTTTGAATTGCTTTTGCAGGCACTCAGTTGAGTGAAAAATAAAATACTTAATAAAATCAAACATTTAATTTGACTTTTTTGATTTTATTTAAATTGGCAAATTTCAAATCTCTTGAGCAGATAACTTAACTAACAAGAGACAAAACCCATCAAACAAATGCAGGATACATGAATCAGAAATGTGGGATTCTAATGTACAATTTGAGATTTTGTGTATTTCAAACAAATCATAGACATCATGTAAAACTTAACAAATCTGAAATTGCAGGATTGTCAAATCCAAGAACCAAGTTTCAAATCATAATTGCGGTAAATTTGAAATAAATATAATTTATGGTGTCTCAAAAAGGATGCAAAAGGATCTAGAGTGGATTTGTGCTAATTCTTTTAGGAATCATAGGCATTCTCAAAAATCACCCTATTACATTTTAGGGCGGCTAAAATTTAGATCCCACTATTCACAAAATTAACATATATAACTATAAAATTGACTAAATCATACAATCCTCTTCTTGAGTTTAAAATTTTAATAAAAATTTATTATGTCTTCTTTCAACAAGAACCAAGTCAATGAGCTGTTCCCTGGCCTTGACAAAATCATGCAGAACTACGCAGGGTCTCTTAACAGTGAAGCCTCTGTCCATGGCCACTCTCAACCCGCAGGCCCCTCTGCAAGCACCACCCAAGAGTGTGTTCTTTCTCCTGCGTCCTCAAGCATGGCCCTGTTTGCCCATCACGCACAGGCAGCTGCTAACCCAAATCATACAGCAACACTAGCATCCGGAATTGACCAAGTGAGCCAGGTGCCACCAATGGAAGCCAGAATTCAGAAACAGCCAATTAGATGGCACTGTCTGGTTCTCAAGGCAGACACACCCCACCTCCAGCCAATCAGCCTGCAAGACGCAGAAAAAAAAACTAATCACTCCAGAGATTGTTCTTGAAATGGTTGAAAAGCAAGGGAAGCTTATGTCCCTTGGGGAAATTGCGGCTGCAATGGGGTTTGCAAAGTCAACTGTGGCTGCAACCCTGCAAGCCCATGCCAACTGTGGCCCCCTACCAAGAAGACCCCAACTGGTGCCCGTACTTCAGCCAAAAGTGACACAGCCCATCCCCTAATGATGGCCGTTATGGAATGTGACCCGCAGATACCCCTGGTCCAGGTACGTCTCCAGTTGAGACTCCACAGCATCTTCACCAACAAAAGAACAGTGAATTCTTAGATGCACGGAGTTGTGGTTGCCGCCAGAATCCTATCCAATCAGGTTCTTGGTGGCCCCAGTTTGGTGAATACAACCCCTATGATTCTACCATAATCAATTTTATCAAAGGGAGGGTAATGAGGGCCTGTAATGACTTAATCTTCCTGTCATATGCTAAGATATCTGCAAGTATCCAAGACTTTGGAGAGAAGCGTATCCAGTCTGACGTGTACATGCGCGGCCCAATCTTGTATTGGTTTGTTGGGGTTTTATTGGCAGTTTCCCCATTGGGTGGCAATCACTACTCAATAATATCAAACACCACAGATGAGTATGCCTACCAGACGGAGCTCAAGGCCATGCTGGAGGAGTGGCCCACACAAAATGCTGTGCACACAGTTGTGCTGAGTGCAGAGATGGAGCAGCGGGAATGGGCTACCCAAGAAATCAGGGCTGCAGGGCATACCTGCTGGCCCTACCCCATCAACTACGCCAACATGCATCTTGCAGATTTATGTCTCTACAATTTTGGTTCCGCCCTCAGGCACTTAAAGCCTGCCACCTACAACAAACTATGCACCCAAATTGATATGGGGTATGTTCATTTCCCTTCCGTGTCTGTCCAGGACTTATTTGATCTCATCATCTTCTATGCAAGTGATAGTGATAAGTCCAGAAAGGACCCCCGCCTCCCCCCACGCCAGTCCATCTGTTTTGTCAAGCCAGTATATGTGACAGAGGAAGAATTTGAGCAAATGAAGCAATCAGCTCTTGCCGCCCCTTCCCAGTCAACAAACCCTGCCTCCCCAACCCCTTCATCAAACCACCTGCCTTCCAACCCTGACTCCCAAACCACCACCCATTCCCTCCCCACTATCTTTAATGCCTCCCCTCTCACAGGCGCAGATGAAGGCAACGTTCATTCTGCCCATTCCCTTCCCTTCCCATCCTTTGATTAGTAAATAAATCTTTTCTTTGTGACAACTTATTAAAATTGATATCTCTCTTTCAATTCATAATTAATTAATACTTTCTTTTTACATTATCAACATTTCCCATAATTAATACAATGTTGTACATTTTACAAATAGCTTAAAATTATGAGCATACATATTTTTCATCATCATCAATAAATTAAAGACAATAAACGTAAATATTGGATTAAAATATTGCAATTAGACTTCAACTCTTGATATTTAGAAATTACGTGCATAACTCAATGCATTTTGTTTAATAAAATCTATTGTAAACTTGGCCTTTTTTCATTGTAATTTATTGAAATGGACTGTGTTTATATTAGAGAGCCATTAACACTTAGTACAAATATTAATACATAGTGCATTTTACAGCCTGTATATTTACCTATTGGTAATAATTCTGTAAACTTTTCAGTTGGATTTTGCGAGGTAATAATAATGTAATGTGTTAATAAATTACAGTTTACAGTCATTAATTGGTGATTTTCTTTGCTGTGGCAATTGTGCATTTTCTGATATTTCCGCACTAGTATCCAATTGGTTGGCTTCACATCCAATCACACAGGCAATAGGAAAACAAGCTGCCACCCCAAACATATCCAGTCTTGGGGTGGCAGCTTGTTTTCCTATTGCCTGTGTGATTGGATGTGAAGCCAACCAATTGGATACTAGTGCGGAAATATCAGAAAATGCACAATTGCCACAGCAAAGAAAATCACCAATTAATGACTGTAAACTGTAATTTATTAACACATTACATTATTATTACCTCGCAAAATCCAACTGAAAAGTTTACAGAATTATTACCAATAGGTAAATATACAGGCTGTAAAATGCACTATGTATTAATATTTGTACTAAGTGTTAATGGCTCTCTAATATAAACACAGTCCATTTCAATAAATTACAATGAAAAAAGGCCAAGTTTACAATAGATTTTATTAAACAAAATGCATTGAGTTATGCACGTAATTTCTAAATATCAAGAGTTGAAGTCTAATTGCAATATTTTAATCCAATATTTACGTTTATTGTCTTTAATTTATTGATGATGATGAAAAATATGTATGCTCATAATTTTAAGCTATTTGTAAAATGTACAACATTGTATTAATTATGGGAAATGTTGATAATGTAAAAAGAAAGTATTAATTAATTATGAATTGAAAGAGAGATATCAATTTTAATAAGTTGTCACAAAGAAAAGATTTATTTACTAATCAAAGGATGGGAAGGGAAGGGAATGGGCAGAATGAACGTTGCCTTCATCTGCGCCTGTGAGAGGGGAGGCATTAAAGATAGTGGGGAGGGAATGGGTGGTGGTTTGGGAGTCAGGGTTGGAAGGCAGGTGGTTTGATGAAGGGGTTGGGGAGGCAGGGTTTGTTGACTGGGAAGGGGCGGCAAGAGCTGATTGCTTCATTTGCTCAAATTCTTCCTCTGTCACATATACTGGCTTGACAAAACAGATGGACTGGCGTGAGGGGAGGCGGGGGTCCTTTCTGGACTTATCACTATCACTTGCATAGAAGATGATGAGATCAAATAAGTCCTGGACGGACGCGGAAGGGAAAAGCTCATACCCCTTATCAATCCGGGTGCATAGTTTATTGTATGTGGCAGGCTTCAAGCACCTGAGGGCGGAACCAAAATTGTAGAGACATACATCTGCAAGATGCATGTTGGCGTAGTTGATGGGGTAGGGCCAGCAGGTATGCCCTGCAGCCCTGATTTCTTGGGTAGCCCATTCCCGCTGCTCCATCTCTGCACTCAGCACAACTGTGTGCACAGTGTTTTGTGTGGCCTACTCCTCCAGCATGTCTTTGAGCTCTGTCTGATAGGCATACCCATCTTTGGTGTTTGATATTGTGGAGTAGTGATTGAAGCCCAATGGAAAAACTGCCAATAAAACCCCAACAAACCAATACAAGATTGGGCTGCGCTTGTACACGTTAGACTGGATCTGCTTCTCTCCATAGTCTTGGATACTTGCAAATATCTTAGTGTATGACAGAAAGATTATGTCATTACAGGCCCTCATTGCCTTATTTTGATAAAATTGATTATGTAGAATCATAGGGGTTGGTATCCACCAAACTGGGGCCACCAAGAACCTGATTGGATAGGATTCTGGCTGCAACCACAACTCCGTGCATCCAAGAATTCACTGTTCTTTTGTTGGTGAAGATGCTGTGGAGTCTCAACTGGAGACGTACCTGGACCAGGGGTATCTGCGGGTCACATTCCATAATGGCCATCATTAGGGGATGGGCTGTGTCATCTTTGGTTGAAGTACGGGCGCCAGTTGGGGTCTTCTTGGTAGGGGGCCACAGTTGGCATGGGCTTGCAGGGTTGCAGCCACAGTTGACTTTGCAAACCCCATTGTAGCTGTGATTTCCCCAAGGGATATAAGCTTCCCTCACTTTTCAACCATTTCAAGAACAATCTCCAGAGTGATTAATTTTCTTCTGCGTCTTGCAGGCTGAAGGGCTGGGGTAGGGATATGTTCTACAAGGGAATTGGTCAACACCATATGATTGGCTGTTTTGGGGTCCTGGGCTCTCTGGGTGACCCCATGGCTAAAATGACTGTTTCATATGCCATTGTTGATATGTGATTTGGGTTGGAAGTTTCCTGTGCATGATGGGCAAACAGGGCCATGCTTGAGGACGCAGGAGAAAGAACACACTTCTGGGTAGTGCTTGCAGAGAGGCCTGCGGGTTAGGAGTGGCCATAGAGGGAGGCTTCACCGTTAAGAGACCCAGTGTAGCCCTGCATAATTTTTTCAAGACCAGGGAACAGCTTGTTGACTTGGTTGGTGTTGGAAGAAGACATAATAAAAAATTTATTATAATTTTAAACTCAAAAAGAGGAATGTATATTTTAGTCAATTTTATTGTTATATATATTAATTTTGTGAAAGTAGGATCTAAATTTTAGGCACACTAAAATGGAATAGGGTGATTTTTTAGAATGCCTATGATTCCTAAAAGAATCATCAAAAATCCACTCTAGATCATTTGGCATCCTTTTTGAGACACCCATAAATTATATTTATTTCAAAATCCTTGCAACTATGATTTGAAAATTTGGTTCTTGGATTTGACAATCCCGCAATTTCAGATCCGTTAATTTTTACATGATGTCTATGATTTGTTTGACATACAGAAACCTCAAATTGTACATTGGAATCCTGCATTTCTGATTCATGTATCCTGCATTTGTTTGTTGGGTTTTGTCTTTTGTTAGTTGAGTTATCTGCTCAAGAGATCTAAAATTTGCCAATTTAAATAAACCTAAAAAAGTCAAATTAAATGGTTGATTTTGTTAAATATTTTACTTTTCACTCAGCTGAGTTGCCCGCAAAAGTGATTTGAAATTTGGACCAAGGATTTGACAATCCCGCATTTTTACGTTCAGGTTCTGAATTTACAGTATACCTGGGAATCCTCCTATACTGCATATTAAAAACCCATTCAAAAAGTTGGAGGATGTACTAGTCAAATGAACATATGCTGTGTAGCCCTCTGTTGCAACCAAGATTTGAACCTTGCCTGCTATCATATCTTACAATACACAGGGGGCGCTTGATGAGTTGCCCCTTGACGTATCTAACAATATGAATGAATCTGATGGCAATGCCAAATGGCGGGCACTTCATCCTAATTAGGAGCATTGCCAATTTGACCTGCTGATCCCCGCACAAGTTATTCCTTGGCTCCTTACCTACATGGAACTACCCACTATGCCACCCCCTTGTGGCCTTGTGCTTCCCATTTAGTATATTAACCACAATATCTTATAATAAACAATACCTTCTTATTATTCTGTCCTTACCTATTGGACTGTTGTCTTCCCCAATTCCAAGTACTGAACTCTCATTGGTTCAGTTGCAACAGTGGTAGCAGAAGTAGGTTCTGACCTTTCTCAAAAACAAAATTCCCCCAAGAAAGGACAGAGTACGGGCCGCATGGCTACTCCACAACAAGAGATGTTCCTTCCAATCCCCAAGGGGGACATTCCCAAAGGTTATGTCATCTATCGAGATCAGCTAGTTCTTACCAGTGTATACAATTGGCTCCGCTTCGGGCAGCGTGACACTAGCGTCACCCTGCCACAGTTGGATCTGTTGCAATGTATGCTCAACCTCTAACTAGAGTCCTTCACTGGCAGTGTCAAAGGAGCTGACATTGTCAGTTGGCTCCAGTCCACCAAAATGCGCCTTTGTATCTGTCAGGTTCCTGAGTCCATGTGGGTTGCCACCGCATCTGGCCACCTTACAGGGCCCGCCGCCGTATGATTCACCAACTGGGCCAGCCAGGAGTTTGACGTCACCTGGGCAACATTTTGAGACGCCGCCAAGTCCCAATACAGTGAAACCTTCTCTCCCATTGTCTTGGGGACTCCCCTCTTAGCCATCAAGCAGACTGGTTCCGTCCCTGAGTATCTTGCTGCTTGGCAACAAACCCTTGCTGCTGCCCCCAAAGCAGTGACCAATGGGAACGCCATGTTGCTCACTCTCATTGTTAATGGGTTAAAACCCCATATTTGCAAGTGGGTTCCTGTTGGCCGCTGCATCTCTATTGACAACTGCTATAAAGCCATTGTAGAGGCCAATAACCAGGCTTCAATGGGCTTCTGCTGCACCAACAATGCTCCACCCCAACCACGTCCTGCACCTAACAATGGCCAAGGTCAAGTGGGCCGTTGCCAAACTTGCCAACAAGAAAGTGCAGCTAAACTCCTCCACAAGGGGGAGCTCCAGCTAGAGCTAATTGAGGACCAGGGAAAAGCCTGGGGGTTGTAACAATGAGAGGCCTTACAACCCCAACCAACCCGCCCTCTCAGCCCTTGCTTGCAAAGAACTCCCGCAACTACAATCTTCACAAGGTCAAAACCCTAGACATCTTTCAGGTCCATAGCGACAACCCCGTGTTGTAAGCCGCTCATTCCGCAAATAAAGTAACACGCTTGTCCTACCCCTTCTGTTTCCGTGGGAACACCCACAAGTTACTGGTAGATACTGGGGCTGATCACACCATGGTAGATAAGGCGTTTGCTGACTCCCAGCAGATTCAAAGCAGTACGCGTAGCTGACTCCCGCAGAGTTGTCATCACCCAAGAGACGGTACCCTTCTCTGTAAGAATAGGGAATATCCAGGTTAAGCTCTCTAGTCCAATCATGGCAGGCCTCAGCCATAACGTAATTGCTGGCCTAAACTGGCTCCAGCATAACTGCCCTTACATTGACTGGGATACCTCTGTCATCACCCTCAATAGAAATGGGGTGGGTTTTCAGATTTACCCCATGGAAATGAACAAACTACTACATGACACTGTGTTTGTCAGAATGACAGAAACAGGCTCATATGATTTCAAGGGGGGAGACTAGACTTTAATCAATGTTCAGTCAAAGTTATCTGTGCAGAACCATCTGCAGTCCCTCCCTTGTCAACATCACCACCAGCGCTAGCTGCACTCCTCAAGGAGTACAAGGATGTATTCAGTGAAACACTTGAACAACTACCTCCACCCTGGGAGATCCAGCATGCTGTACAACTTCAAGGATTGTTACCTAAAAGCACAACCATTATACTGTCTCACACCAAAGGAAGATGAAACCCTCTGCCAGCACCTTGTGGACGCACTTGATAAGGGCTTTATTTGCCCCTTGCTCTCTCCATACAGGGTGGCAGTCTTCTTTATAGCCAAGAAGGACGGGTCCCTTTGCCTGGTCATAGACTACTGCGCCCTAAATGAGGTGACAGTTAAAAATAAATACCCCCTTCCGCTGATTGACAACCTGTTTGATACACTTGCAGGCGCAAAGGTCTTTAGCATGATTGATCTCACTGCAGGGTACAACCAGGTCCGCATTGCACCAGGGGATGAGGCAAAAACTGCCTTCTGCATACACTACAGGTTGTTTGAGTGCCGTGTCATGAACTTCAGAATGACCAACGCTGCCTCCACCTTTGCCATGTTGATGAACAAAGCCTTTGAGGAATTGATTGGAAAGTGTGTGGTGGTGTACCTTGATGACATTATTGTCTTCAGTCAAGATCAAACCACACACCTCCAAAACCTCTGTGCTGTCCTCAACACCCTTCAGGAAAACCAGCTAAAAGCTAAACCCTCCAAATGTGAGTTTCTCAAGTTGGAGTTTTTATTCCTTGGGCACACCATCTCTGCCCAAGGGATACAGCCCAACCCTGCTAAAATCAAGGCAATCACTAACATGCCGCCCCCCACTGATGTGGGCCAGGTGCAGGCATTCTTGGGCATGGTTTCCTATGTACGCAAGTTCATCCCCAATTGCGGGAAACTAATTGCACCTCTCACTGAGCTCCTCAATACCAAACAGCGCTTCCATTGGACCCCTGCCAGAGATCAAGCTTTCAAGACGTTGAAGCAAAGGCTCACAATGGCACCTGTACTGCAGTTTCCCAATCAAAACCAACAGTACAAACTCAAGACAGACGCCTCTGACAGGGCCATAGGGGGCGTGCTAAGAGTAGAAACTGACAATGGCGTCTTCCTCCCCATAGCATATGGATCCAGGAAGCTCACTGACTTGGAACAACGTTATCCCATCCATGATAAAGAGTTGGCAGCCATTGTACTTTGCGTTGAGAAGTGGCGTTGTTACTTGGAAGGTGCGACCTTCCCACCCCACGTTCTGACGGACCACAAGTCACTCCAGTACTTAAGCATGCAGTCTCACCTGACACGCCACCAAGCAGGATGGGTGGAGCGCCTATCCTCCTATCAGTTACGCATTGAGTACAAACCTGGGAAGGAACTTGTCACGGATGATGCTCTTTCACAACTCTACGTAGCGTCCATCACTGGGGACAATGGTTTAGTTCCAGATTGGCCCATGCTCTACCTCCACCCTGAGGCAACCCACTACAAGGACCTTAACTCGGTCACCATCTCCAAGTTGAAGGACAATGAAAGTCAGTTCACCACCAATGCTGGTAACGTCTGCTGCTGGGCAGAGACAGGTGAGAAGACGCCTTACATTCCCACCATGTAACAAGGGGACACAATATTACACTACCACCAAACCCTGGGTACCACCAGAGGGCGTAACTTCTTTGAGATCATGAAACAGAAGGTTTGGTGGCCGCGCATGCGTCAAGACATCTTGGACCTCCTCAAGACATGTGTGTTATGTAAAAAGAATATGTTCAAACCTGCACCTCCCAAGTCTGTCCTACCCATCAAGGCTATGGAACCCTTTGAACAGTGGGCCCTCAACATTGTGGGACCGCTTCCCGAAGAAAGACTGGGTAAGAAGTATATTATCACTGCTATCAACTACTTCACGCATTGGTCAGTGGCCTGGGCCACAACCAAAACACTGCCATCACTGTTACCTGCTTTATTGGCAAGGAAATTGTGGCTTGCTTTGGGCAACCCAAGAGTCTCATCACAGATAGCAGGCCTGAACTTGTTGGACACGTCATGAAGGCATACTGCGTCAAGAACGCGCTCCAACATATAGTCACGACCCCCTACTATCCGCAAGCCAACAGACACGTGGAACGGTTAAACTGCTCCCTGGTTCAACTGATTGCCAAGCTCTCACAAGAGCACCTAACACTGCGTGGACTGAACATCTTCCCACTGCCCTACTAATCCTGCGTGCAAGAATCAACAGGGGCACTGGGTTCAGCCCTAACACCCTGGCCTTTGGAACACCTGACGGTCTGACAGGGGTTGAGCAGGGGAAACTACAGTCCAAGGTTCCTGACAAACCCCCCTTAGTGCCAACTCCCTCCCTAGACTAATGTGTGCCAAAGCCTGGGAGATTGAACACATGCGGACTGCGGGAGGGACAAAACACCTCAAAGCTAGATACGCCATAGGTGACCCCGTCTACACCCTCAATCCCAATTCTGCCAAATTAGAACCCAACCACTTAGGGCCCTTCAAGGTAGCTGCTGTCTATGACAACCACACCTACCAACTTGAGGATGCCCAGGGAAACACCAAGAAACTTCACCACAATTTCTTGCGTCCCTGCCGTGCCATCCCCACACAAAGGTTGTTTGTGTGGACCTTCCCAGACCTTCCGCAGACTCCAGTCCTGGTGTCTGACAACAAGCAGGGAGCAAGGGGATGTTGCAACCAAGATTCAAACCTTGCCTGCTAATGTATCTTACAATACACAGGGGGCGCTTGATGATTTGCCCCTTGATGTATCTAATGTTATGAATGAATCTGATGGCAATGCCAAATGGCGGGCACTTCATCCTAATTAGGAGTGTTGCCAATTTGACCTGCTGTTCCCCGCACAAGTTATTCCTTGGCTCTAAACCCTACATGGAACTCCACACTATGCCACCCCCTTGTGGCCTTGTGGCTTCCCCATTTAGTATATTAATCACAATATCCTACAATAAACAATACCTTATTATTATTATTCTGTCCTTTCCTATTGGACTGTTGTCTTCCCCAATTCCAAGTACTGAACCCTCATTGGCTCAGTTGCAACACCTCAACCGGCAGAAGACACCACAGGGATACAGGACAGTCAAGCACGTCCTCTATGACGCATTTTCATTGGCAACACTATAAAGGTACTACATGCCCCCCCCCCCAAAAAAACCTACTAGTTGATTCTCTCACCCGCCTGCCTTTTATCAAATGATCAGCAACCACCGGGGTACAGGGCTCCACCCCTATAGCAATCACATCCAGGGTTGTCCACCATGTACAGAAGATTATGTGGATCTAACTAGATGCATTAGCTGAAATTTTAATTTTGGGGTATAATTCCCCGGAATAATCACATTCCCTTTGCAGTTAGCATCCCCCAATAAATATTTTCCCCTTGCAAATTAATTTTTTTACTTTTTATATTTTAATACTAATTTTTTAATATTTTAATATGTACTATTAAAATTTTACTATAAAAAATTTAATATTACATATCTAAATATTAAAAAATTTAGTATCTAAAAGTTAATATTAAAATTTTAACAATACATATTTCAATATTAAATTTTTAATATCAAATTTTTTGATATTGAATAAATCACAATTTAATAAAATTGTTATATTTCAATTATTTAAACTTTAATATTTAACTTTTAAGATTTATAATTATAATTTTACTTTTTAATATTTTACTTTTATTTTAAATTTTTTTATGTAAATTATAATATTAATATATATAATTATATATTACAAGACATTAGTTAAAGTTGCGGCCACGTCAAATAAAAAAAGAATTAAAAATGTTTTTATTTATTAGCTTGTTGAGTATGGGTTTATTTATCACATAGATAAACATCAAGAATTGAATTTATCCGCATCATGCGGCCTGCTTCACTATTGTTCTAAACAAATGATTTTTTAGAACTCAAATTACCTTTCTCTTGTAATGTGATTTGATAAACATATTTGATATACTTGATCTGCATCCTAAGTACTAATTATTAAGCAATACATGAAAATCATTGGTGGTCGTGTCGTGTGGCTATAGTGGCACTGAAATAACAAGGATCAGATGATGACCTGCAAGGTCCAATTTGTGGCTTAGAAAAGCCAAAGTAACATCAAGGATTCACAATTATTTAAATAAACTAATTTATTTCTATCTTTTTTATAATTTATTCATTTGTTAGTGCAAAAGCCAATAATAATATTCAGTGCATTATAATAAAAATTTGTCCTCATACCTAGTATAATTAATTTTACTTACCTTTTCTATGTATTCTTAAATATCTATAATACATTCAAACATCACATTATTATATATAAATAATAATTATTGAGTCCTAATAAAAACAAACTAAATAAAAATAAAAACAAATAAAACCCAGAGCGCCCATTTATCTGATTAGCTTGGAGGCCAGGGCTTTGGGGAGGAAGGATTCTGAGTGCTTGTAAAAAGCCGCCACCACATTGGGTGGCATTGCAAATTGATTGACCTCAAGGATGTTGAAGAGATCCTCTGTGTCCTGAGGGAGGCCTTGATTCAATTCATTCTTGTTGCAACTCAACACCTCCTCAATTGGATTCAGAAATGGAGAATAAGGCAGAAGGAAGAGGAGTCTCATTGGGCAGTCTGCAAGGCGGTGGCTGAAAGAATGGCTGTTTTTGTCAATGGGGGGGGAATTCAGACACAACCAGATCCACTTTGTGGAGCCCAAAATTATCAAGCACAACAACGTTGGTTGTGCTGCTGTAATTTATCCAAAGGTACTCCTTAACAGCTCAGAGAAAATTGAGATTGGCCCGCTGTTATGGGAGCCTTTAATCATCTGATACTGGTCCAACCCGCAAGGATCAAGAAGCGCGACCATGGAATAGGTCTGAGAACGGACAGCTGCACAATGAGCTACGCCGTCCTTGGACCCCTTCTCAACCCACACATGCCTAGACCTGAGTGAGGAGGAAAACAACAATTTGTCAATATAGAATAACTGGACATTCCCAGTCTCCTTTAGTGCCAGATATGTCTTGGCATAAATGTGTCAATCCTTGATGGTCTTTTCACTGTTCCTATTATACAGCAATACTCCCGGTACTTTCCAGGAGAAGCCCAAATCAATCATTGTTTTTTAAAACAAGGGTTTTAGAAACAGAAAGCCCAAACTCTGTGGCAAGCATTGATTGGACAGCAAGCGTGTCCAGGTGGCAATCCCTGGCTACCCACTGCTTGATTATTTCAATGTGAATAGGCTGAAGGAGTTTGGGCTGTCTTTTTGCCTTGATGGATTTGGCAATTTGCCCGGTGTTGCCATACTTGGTGTTGATGTCGGCAATGTATCTGGCTGTGACACCAAATTGGGATGCAATATCCTGAACCACCATTCCCCCGTTCAAGTAGTTGAGGAGAGCTTCACGCTTACTATCTGTCAACTGATGCCAGCCCTTGGCAGGTACCATGGCATCCTGGCTACCAGGCTCAACACAGGGGACGGGTACCTTTGTGTAGAAGGTGGGATCACACTTGCTTGCAGTGGCGCCATCAATGGTTGAATACACAATGGGCGCAGATCTTCCTCAGTGGTAGCCAATGGCTTGTAGGTGGTTTCAAAGACGCAAGGGAAGGAAGTAGCAACTCTTGGATCAAGAGTGCAGGGCTGGGTGACAACTGGGTATACAGTGGAGGTGTAAGTAACCTGAGTGTTCCCAGTGATCCTGGTGTAGGAGACTTTGGTAGCAGGCCTTGAAAGTGGCTTCTGCCTGGGATTCAAGCTGGTAGTTCTGGCTTGGGATGTGGGAGGTGATTGGCTGGCAATGACACCTTGGGAGGCCTGTGTATTGGCATGACTCCCTTCAAGTTGGGTTCTGGGTCTGTTCTTGGATCCTCTGGGATGCCCTTGTGGACAGGCTTCCCCGCAGGCTAGTGCAGGAGCGGGTTGCAAATGCAATTGACGGTCCAAAAAAATAAAATAAAAAATATATTTTAGATTAAATATGTATTTATTTGGATTTATTGGTTTAGTTGTGGGTAGCTGTTTTCTCTTCATTTAGCCTTGAATAGTAGCAAAGTTTCTATATCTGTGATTTGAAGTGTATAATATTGTATTCTTTCCGGGTTTGGATACTTTTAAAGTGCAATCACTTTTCATGTCTAAACATGGTTATTGAGATTAAATTTTCCGTTTTATTTTAGTTGTAGTGGAGCTTCTTTATTTGGGTTGGTGTTTTCTAGTGTGCTTATTGTACATTCAATTTGGATTCCAGTTCCTGCAATTAATATCTGAGTTTACTAGTGGCATTCAAAAGTGATTTGAAATTTAGTTCTTGGATTTGACAATCCCGCAATTTCAAAAAACATAGTAAACTTAATGAAAATGGTTTATGAATTTGAACACTTCAAATCTGATTCCAGTTAATTCATTCCATCCATTGGAAATATGCAGTACAACTTGAACTTTGCAAGGTGTCTATGAGTTCCCGCATTTTTAAAAATTCAAATAAATACTCAAAAAAATCAATTTTATTAAAAAAGGCCATCCCGCAAAAGTGATTCAAAATTTGAACCAAGGATTTGACAATCCCGCATTTTTACATTCAGGTTCCAAATTTACCATAGCAAAAATTTTATCACTGAGTATTCCCCTTTTGCTATGTTGTATGGTTGTGAATCCACCACTCTGTTGCTCTTGGGACCCCCTACTCTCCTCTGATAAGGCCATGAACCCGGACAACCATATCAAAGATCCAGTCAATTGTATCATTGATATTCAGGCCACTGCCTACACGTCCGCCTATAAGACCAAGCTGCTAGAGCTCTCCCCTGAAAATGCTGGGAGATCCCCCTGCCTGAGTTTGCCATTGGGGACCATGTTCTGTATTATCAATACAGAGTAGGAGGACAAGCTCATAAGCTAGACTCATTATGAATTGGGCCCTTAGAAGTGACCTTTAAGCAAGGATCAGAGTATACAGTAAAGCTCCTCTCTAGTAGTTGACCTTTTGCTTGCATGCATGCTAAGTTCCTCCCCAAGTATCACCCCCCTAAGGCCAATCTAGAGGGGGGCAATGTTGTGAATGCTGCCATTCACCATGTTTCAATTTCGCCTTTGTTGGGTTATTTTGAGGATGAATCTCTTTCTTTTGCTTTTGCCCTTTGAAATGAGTCTGGCTCTAAATTGGGAAATACAATTGTTCAGTTTCCTGATCCTGCGCAACTCACTTGCCCCACTCATGCCTGTGGCAAGTGATCCTACCATCCTGGTATTGTTTTGTGGTATTGTAAACCACTATATATTATTTTCCTATTTTCCAATAAAATTAAGTTCTATTCACATTTTTGTCTTTGTGTCTCCAAGTACTTTGGCGCCTCTCTAGCCACAACTAGTAGATATTATTCTTCCAGGGCCACAAGTTAATTGCATAGCCCTCCTACCATTCTAACCAAGACTTAGTACAAATCCAATCCTAAGGAGAGGATTTCCTGTTGTGACTCTGTGCTGCGCCTCTGATCACAACACCATCATACCAGCTGCCAGCCCATGGTCTTGGATGGGGAAGTCCGTTTCCTACCTTTTAAGTTAGCTCCTCTCTTGTGGTGGGCCCTGCCCGCTAAAACACCAGCCCAAGTTACCCCTGAAAACGGCAGACCAGCCGCCTGAGACTGGATTTCTGACACTGCTGCCCTCTTTGCCTTTTGCCTTAGTAGACACTGGGTGACTGGACAATCCTCCTTTGTCATGTTGTATAGACAAGAAGCTACCACCCCCTCAATGTTAGAGCAAAATGATATGCTGTGTGATTCAAGGAGATACAATGAGGATACAAAAAAAATTGTGAGTTGTGTAAAGTCACTGCCACCTCTGGCACTGGACCGTAAAATCTTCCCCCACTGAACCAAGAAAGGTTCAAAAACCCCAGCCAAATCCCTTAATTCTTTAGAGGATTTGGCGCATACAATTGACAAGAGGTTTGTGTTGGCCTACCCTGCGGATTTGTTGCCTTTGGCTGCCCCCTCCTGGGAAGAAACATTGGTCAATTTGGACTTCCTGTTGGCTTGGTGTCATCCACATTTAAAAACTATTAGAACCAACCAATCAAATGTGGCCACATTGACAACCAACAACTCAAGTGAACCTCAAATACATGGGACTCCTTCCAGCCAATCAAATGGGCCCGCAGAAATTGGGTTGAAACATTCCAGTCCCCCTGGTTCTGTCCCACAAAAATTCTCCCCCGGCCAATTAGATTCAGCTCTAAAAATCATGTGATCAAACCCCTCCTTTTAACACAGCAAGGGGACCTCCAGTCCCCTGCTTGTCTATTTTTCAATTAGATTAAAGTTTGGTTTCAGTTAAAAATTTTGAAGTTTGCAGTAGTGGAGTCACCAGTTTGGAGTCTCCCTAGTTTTAAATTTTGAAGTGTTAATAGTGGTTATTAAGCTTACCTTGAGGCAGCCCAGTTCAAACCTGTCCTCTTCTCTGGCTCATTCCAAAGAAGCTCAAGCATATAGTTCTCTTTAGTTTTTGCTTTTGTTTACAAAACACGACTCAAACTCAAATTTTCATTTAAAATTTAATATAATCTCTATTATAAATTTGAGTTTTCCTTTGAATTTCTTGTTTCAAACCCGCTTTCTATTTACGCTTTTGTCCCTGGTATCTGCAACCACCCCCAAGGCTTCCAGACCTGTTCTGCTGTTGCTTTTCACCACCAGCCTGTGGTTACCCCTACTGGGGCCAATTTTGCCAAATTTTATTCCAAAAACTATACCACTCTTCTCAAAATTCCAAGGAGAACACAACTATGATACTCCCAGCTGTCAAATTTGTTGTATTTTCTTTGGCCCCTTTTTTCCTTCTACTGTGGTTGACTTCTCCAGACCTGTGGTCAAGAATCTCCTCTTTGGCGTGACTCATGAGTGAAGATCCTCCCAGCCTCTTGAGTCTTCCCAGCAACCTCTTCCACTCTGGAGAGGCTGTGGTGAAGAGCTTGACTTGTGATGATCTGGATTTGGGTGATACTGTCTATGCCTCTCTTGCTCCTGTGGGTGAAGAGGTGTCAATGCCCTCCTTCCCTGACCTGGAGAAGAGCAGCTCGGAGCCCCTAATCGCCCCCATGATGCCTCCTCCCGCCCCTACCCGTACGCTCTGGTTGCTCACAGGCATGGCGCTGATGGCACTGAATGCATATTTGCCTCAGATGTCATCTGTGTCCTCCCTGTGGTACCCCCTTTGAGCGGCTGTCCCAGTTCTCCACTGGGCAGCATCCTGGTGGTTTGTTTTGCCTGGATGAGAGCCAAACTTAGTTAGTTTAGCCCCCCTCTCTCACAAGTTGCTTGACAAGCAGGAGACCAAATTGGGAGGATGGTTTCAACATCTGGGATCCAGTGGGAGTGTAGCAAAAAATTGAGAGAGAAATTGTCAATAGGCAAATGATTTGCAGAGGTAAACAAGAGAGAGAATTGGAAGGTGTTGGCATGTAAAGCGCAGGCCAGGTGGTGGCCATGGAATTGATGGCAACCTTGACAGCCACAGAAGCTAATCTTTTGAGGATAGGGACAAACAGCCCCAGATGAGCCATCATTTTGGAATATACTTTGTTTTATTTGAGGGAAATTAAGCTATCTAGAAGCAAGTTTCTAGAGGGGATGGGGGAAGTCTTAAGAGAGTTCAGGATGGGGGAAGAGGGGATTCTGCACCATCTGATTGGCTAGCAAGAATATTTTCAGCAGTTGGAAGGCCTGCATTGGAATTTGAGGCAATGACGTCATGATTAAAAAAATCTGGCAACCAGCGGGTCAAGCGCTGCCATCACCAAATAGTGTATAACGTGTGATTTTCTTGTCATAATTATTTGGGAAGAGATATGGCAAGTCCAGATTTTCAAGGGCTATTTGAGCAATCCCAGCTTTGACCCATTTTTGTCAATGATAGCATTTAAATTATCTATTTCTTTCAAGGGTTTGACAGCAATTTTTTGCTGGTTTCTGGTTTTACAAGGGCGCACTATTCCTTTCATTTGGTTTTCTACTGTAACCCTCAATTTTGGGACCCCCGCTGATGGAAGCTGATGCTTCTACCAATCCAGAATTTCATGTCAAGGACTTGACTAACCAAATCATTGACATCCAAATCATGGCATATTCAACTGCTTACAAAGTCAAGACCTTAGAACTCTTTCCCTCCAATGCTTCCAGAGCCCCCCTCCCCAAATATCAGGTGGGCGACCTGGTTCTCTATTACCAGAATTGTACTGGGGGCAGAGCCCACAAACTAGACTCCCTCTGGAGTGGCCCTTGTGAAGTCACCTTCAAGAAGGGCATTGAGTATACTGTGAAGCTTCTATCATCTGGCTGTCCTTTTTCCTGAGTTAACTCCAAATTCCTCCGCAAATATCAACTCCCTGTGTCCAATCTTGAGGGGGGAGATGTCGTAAATTGTGCCGTTAATGCTATTTTAATATGGCCTTTGAAAGTACAGTAGTTTTAAAAGCTATGGCAACAAGCAAAATGAACTCAGATTTAAATAAAATGATTTCAGATTTAAACAAAATCCAAATTGCGCAAGATTCAGGATTCAAATAATTTAAATATTTTTGGTTAATAAATGAACTGTCAAACCAAAAACAAAATTTCACTTGCCCATTATACAAAATTATATCAAACATCAAGCGGTGTAGTTCAAACCATAAACAAAATGAACTGACGCAACAAGTGAAATGGATGAATGCTATTTCAGAGTATATTATAATCCAATCAGGATTCATATGAGACACCAACAGAAGGACCAAAATGAAACAAAATCTGAGCAATCTAGAAGTGAGAATACACAAACACAAAACAAAATGAACTCACACAAGATGTGTAGTATGAGCAGCCTAAAATAGAAAAATAACAGTATAAAAGCCAATCAACAGCTATCCAATTTAGGAACAGAGGCATTTTATTCATTTTTGTGGCTCCAAATTTGTATGAAATGGTTTGAGAACCTTCCAAATATGGGCTCAAGATTACAATAAAAATAAATCATTAATTTTTGAAATTTCTACTTTTAGTGATTTTATCCTAGGTTTTTTACAATATGGTTTTCAATAGCAACATCTTCAACCGCGCCAGCAGCCAAGCCAGCAGCAGCCAAGTCAGCTTCAATGGAGGCGAGGCTCAGAACGTGGAGGCACCCGTTCACACCCAAGCCTTTGAGGCGGGTAAAAAGGAAGCCGACCTGTACCTGACCACTGACCAATATGGATTTGACTTGTTTGAGAGTCACTTAGTGTCTAGCTCTGCCCCTGCTCCTGTACCCACCCCTGCACAAGCTGCCCATCAACCAACCAATCAGGATGGCAATCTTGATTCAGAACAACTTCCTGCCACTGCCCAACCTGCCCCCCTCAGCCAGTCAGACTTCAGCTCCCACAGCCAGCACTTCTACTATGTCTTCCCTCCCACACTATTCCGCCTACTAGGCTCACTCTTTCCTGCCCCCAATAAACCCCCTGTCGCCAAACATTTTATGTTTGTATTATCATTATTTTGAATTTCAATTGTTAATTTCTCTTTGTTTAAAGTTGGTTTTATTCTTTATGTTCAGTTTTTTTCTATAAAATCATATAGTTACTATGTTGTGTATCTAGATTCAGAGCACATTTATTTTTAGTACCCAAACACACCCCCTTGTGAAAATATTGACAACAATTTGGTGATCAACTGAATTTGAATTAGAAAATTATAGGTTAATTGTATTTAGATAAAGTTGTTACTGATCCAAATTCAAAACCTTAATGATAAACTTTAAGACAATCAGGAGCCGAGTGATGAAGTGATTGTTGTGACATAAAGGGTCATTTGATAATTCTTTGATGCATGTGTCTTAAGTAATATGATCGGCAGGTTGTTTTGCCATTGTGCGCCATTGCCGCTGTGGCAAGTTGTTGGTGGACTAGTGCTAACCCATCAGCTGATTGGGCACTAGTCCACCAACAACTCTCCACAGCAGCAATGACGCACAACAGGTGCATTGGTACTCTGTTGCTGTGTTCCTTCCATTTTGAGAATTTAAACTAAATATTAAATACATTTCAATTATGTTATTCCCTAGTTTAAATTTTTGCTTTTAAATGAATATGGTTATTTATTTAGAGTTTTTCCCACCCAATATCCCAATTATAGATTTTTTATTTCTTAATTAGTTGTTTCTGGTTTTACCACACCCATTTTAGAATACCCAAAATAATTTCCACCCATTTTCCCATATTTTACGCCAAATTAAGCACCCACAAAAATATTTTTAAAATTTATTTTTCAGATCTTGTGTCTTATTTTAGATAGCTTGGTATCATTCATGATTACAATCCATTGCACACACTGCGTGAGTGATTTTGTTTACATTTTGAGTTTCTATTGTGTTTTGTTTTTAGATTGAGTTTTGACGCACCATGTGTGGGTGTATTTTGTCACCAATTCACATAGTAAACATATGTACACCAAAAGTTAACTCACACCATTTTGTTTGTGAATCCATGTAATTTGGATTACATTTTGAATGGTTTTGTTTTGCGTGTGAGTACTTTGTTGCTGTGTCAACCCATTTTGCCTATTAACGCCAAAAATCCCTGTTAACAGAGTGTATATTTTAACCTGCTAGCTGGATTTTGTTTAAATCTGAAATCATTTTGTTTAAATCTGAGTTCATTTTGCTTGTTGCCATAGCTTTTAAAACTACTGTAATATGTGCAAAGATCTGGTTGGGTTTGCCTTCAATTTTGGGAATTCCTTGCCTTTCTTAAATGGGTCTGTTCCAATATCCACCCATTCCATAATACAGTACCTGCCCTTGTCTGATCCTGGTATGACCTCACCTCAATGTGGCCCCCTCAACCACTCTGTCTATATAATGAGTGATCATCAACCCTTGTCTACTATTTAAGTAGAATCATTACTCCTAATAAAGACAATTTTATCCACATTTGTGTTGGCTTTAATATTCTTCAAGCTTTTTCCTTTCCTTTTTGCCAAAAAGAATTCCTCTTCTTGTATTCCAGTAAATTAAGGTACAGACCCTTAATTTTGCCCTGAAGGCTAACCTGAGGCTAGCTTCAATCCACAAATCTTTTGTAATATAGATTTCCCACTGTGTCCTCCTGGATGTTGTCCCCAGGAGCAAAACACAACACCAAGAAGATTTCTCCCCACATCCAAGCCAACTCCCCTGATGCTGACAAAGATCAGGCAACCCTGGATACTGAGGAAAGTTAAGGCTTAGAGTGCTTGGCCCACATGTATACATAATGGACTTCATGCCTGCTTAGTTCAATGCATACAAGCAGCTATTTGACAGTGAATTGCAGGGGTACCACTTTAATTTCTGATAAGCAGTTGCTTGCAATGTGCAAGCCAATGCTGAGCTAAGTAGGTTGAGCTGCAGGGATACATTGGACACCTGCAAATTTGTACTGGTACAATTCAGTGCCTTGGCTTTTTTAAAGACAGAGCACACTGCATAGGGGCTTGAGGTTCACTTCAAGGATCCTTACATAGTGAAGCATACAGAGTTCAGGCCTTTCTTGGAGTACTTTGAGCCCCAGTGAATTGGCAAGGTTGTCACTCAAAGGCGCGGCAAGGCCAGAGCAAAGGCCTTGTGAAATGTATACTGGGCCACTGTTAATGGGGATCTGGAGACCACTTCTGCTCTTGAGGCCTATCATAGGCACCTCAAGTCCAACTTTAGGGTTCACCCCATGTTTAGCTAGTTCTTTGTTCTCCTTCAGCATGAGCAGGAGAAAAAAAGCTCTAAGCTGCAAGATCTGGCCAACTGGGCCTCTCCTATCAAGCCTTCCACAAAGTCCATCCTATTCACCAAAGCCATCAATACTGCCACCAAGGTAAAACAAAAGGCCTCTGAGATCAAGTAGTAGCTTGAGCTAATTGCAACTGCTCTTCTTGAAGGGGCTAAGATGTATCAGGCTAAAAAGCCTGGGGAATAAACCTTGCCTTGTCTTGCTTTTATTATTTTACTTTTAAATTTTATTTTATTTAGTTATTTTAAACAATATAAACTTTTTTAGGTATAACAAGTAAGTAATATAGGTACTTTTATAGTTGGCGGTGAATGAAATATCTTTTGTTAATTTATCTGTAAGGTATGAGGTATTTTCAGTTGTGCTTGCATGAAGTATAATAAATAAATATTATAATTTGCTCATATTATAGTTTTCTCGTATTTTGTATTATATATTATCTTTATCTTTATCATTAGAACTTTAATTTTTATGTTAGTAAAAATTTTGATATAGTAAAATGAGAAAAAATAGCTTTTTTCTCCCTATTATGATCATGATAGTTTTATTTCATTTTAGAGCTCTTTGAGGTTATTTTAGGGTATCATATGTGTATTGCTTATTTTATATTAAAAGTTTTCAGGTTAATCAATGCAATTAATTAGAAAAATGTTGACATCCAGAAGTCAACATTATAAAAAAAGAAATTCACTCTTTATTAGTGTCAACACTATTATTGTCAATATTACTAGCTTTGACATCACTGTCGACATGGGCACTGCTCCAAATTGAGCCACCTAGCCAAAAGTTTTTAGGGCTAACATCCCTTATCCTCTTGATTAACCTACTTGACATCTTCTAAAAGCTTCTTGAAACATGGTGAAATTTTTTTCTCGGCTCAGTATAATACCAAATAGCCTTAAGCCCTCCCGAGGGGTTTATTATCTCTTCTCTACATCAAGGATATTGAACACCGAACCAGTTCAAATAAGCCTTGAGCAGGTACCCTTAAGTAGGTTGGATTTGGAGTTTAAAGACAATCCATTTGAGCTTCCTCTTCATCTTCAAGACAAACTTACACCAGAAAAGCTACCTTTTTTATTAAGGATCCAGAAGCTTGACGTCCCTCGACGGTTAGAAACCGAACTCCTTCCCAAACTACCTAGACTAGTTTCTGAAGAATGGTTGGAGAAAGATGATATTAGAATGTTTAAGCTTCGATTATTTTTACCGACAAAGTACGATGACCCCGAATATCTTCAGCAGGAGATGGTTCGGGTTTATAGGAAACTTCTGAGGGAAAGCTTGAAGTTTGTTGATGAACGTGCAAGGTAGCTGAAGTTTTTTATTTTTGTTGAGATCTGATACCTTTGAGCTTCTTAGCGGCAATATCTTTGATTTAAGTTAACTTATCAAACTGACCTTTTCATTCTGCTGTGCTTTAAGTCAATTCTATAGCTATGTGTGGGTTTCAGCTTGAAAGAGGAACATTATTTTTCAAATAAATCCATATTCGTGGGCCTTTTGCTAGCATGTGATATTAGTTTGTCACGTTTAAACGATCCGATGGTCCTTTTACTTTAAGAAGCTTGAAATGCCACAGTGATAATTTATTTCTTTTTCATCAATCAACATTTCAAACTCGAAATGTACTTTTGATTAAGCAGCGTCCGCTTCTTGATAAAAACCTCACAACATAAAATAAAACTTTACTTACCCGCTTAAGAATTTTTCTCGTCCGGGAAGTTCAATGCGGCTTCCGAAAAATTCCAGAATTTCCCTATCACCGATCTAGTCAACTCTAAGCGCGAGGAAGCAAGAGAGGTATATCTTGTCTTTTTTAAACTTGTGTAACTTCAGGGTTAAAAATTAAAAGCACTCTTCTAATATTTGATTTTTTAGTTGGCACGTAAAATCGCTCGAGCCAACCGCTACGAAATGAAGGATTTCTTAAGCATTCTGAAAGAAGTATATGGACGTTCTTTCAAAGTTAAAAAAACATTGCTTGAAGTAAGCCTCGCTTTCCTCTTGTTTGTAATATTTCCAATACACTCATTTTAAATACTTTTAAGCGATTCCTTTGAATAAAACTAAGATTATTCCCAACTAAATATTTCTGTTAGCCATATCTTCCTCCCAAAATCCTTTTCAGTGAAAGATTCAAGCCTGGACTCCAAAATGAAATCAGCATTCATCCCATGCTTCTAGCCCTCATTCAGTTCTATGATCTATCATTGAAGCCTGGCAATATATTGGGAGCACAGCACTCAAACACTAGGCTCTTTAATTTGTATCGCAGACATTATAGAAAAATAACCCATGAGAAAATATTTCCTCCGTTACCATCGCACATGTGTCCAAGAGTTGGAAGCTCGCTGTGATACTCAATACCATGTATACCACGCTATACATTACCCACTCGACCCTAACCCTGGCACCAAGAGGATTATTGGCCGCGTTGAAAAACGGTTTGGCGTGCCTCCACGGGACCCTGCACCCCCGGACTTTGCCCGCCTTAGAAGTGTTGCACGCAGCTACCAAAAGCTAATGTTGGAAATCCCACTCCAAACAGGTGGCCCTGATTACTATTCCTTTCAAAGTAACAACAGCGATTCCACAATTAAGTTTGTCCGCTCAAAATGGGCTGGCAGTCGGCGCATTGCACAAATTCAAGGCTTTGATCTCATTCTTCCTGGAGACGCTCACAAATATTTACTGAAGTACCAAGTTTAGCATCATACAGTCAAGTGCTTTTTTAATCCCACTCTTATAAACAATCTATAGTAAGTAAATATCATCAAATTCAGGAGTAACCCCAAGTATTTATCTTCTTGTTTAACCACTGTAAGACAGCTAAAACTGGTTTGATGCTCACCAAATTTTTCAACATCAGTTGTGCAAAAAACAGGTTTTTAGTGACAAAAAATCACCCGATTTTCAAACCTCTTTATTGCTTCAAGAAAAAATCACTTTTATAACCCACAAGTTCATTTCAACTCCTCGATGCTAGTAAATAACATTTTTGGAAACTTGTTTATTTAAACAAACTCTTAATCATCCTTGCAGTATTTGGGAAAATATTGAATCCAATGAGTGACAGAATAACAGCTTGTAGTCTTAAAGATATTTGAGTCCGCATCAGCTGCATTCAAATTGATAAGAAGGAGGTGGGATGCAGTTTAGCTCTGTCAAATGGATTATGCTTTTATGTAATGCTTTAGACGGGGAGACCATCAATAAGCACTATATTTTGATCAGGATAATGCTGTAACTGTGATGTACTGTAAATTCAGAACCTAAACGTAAAAATGCGGGATTGTCAAATCCTTGGTCCAAATTTTGAATCACTTTTGCGGGATGGCCTTTTTAAATTAAATTGATTTTTTTGAGTATTTATTTGAATATTTGAAAATGCGGGAACTCATAGACACTTTGCAAAGTTCAAGTTGTACTGCATATTTCCAATGGACAAAATGAATTAACTGGAATCAATTTTAAAGCGTTCTAATCCATCAACCATTTTCATTAAGTTATTTTGTTTTTTGAAATTGTGGGATTGTCAAATCCAAGAACCAAATTTCAAATCACTTTTGAATGCCACTAGTAAACTCAGATATTAATTGTAGGAAATGGAATCCAAATTTAATGTACAGTAAGCACACTAGGAAACACCAACCCGAATCAAGAAGCTCCACCATGACTAAAATCAAACTAAAAATTCAATCTCAATAACCATGTTTAGACAAAAAAGTGATTAAACTTTAAAATCACCCAAAACTGGAAAGGATACAATATTATACACTTCAAATTACGGATATAAGAATTCTGTTACTATTCAAGGCTAACTCAATAGAAAACAACTACCCACAACTAAACCAATAAATCCAAATAAATACATATTCAATCTAAAATATATTTTTTATTTTATTTTTATGGACTGTCACTTGCATTCTCAACCAGCTCCTGCACCAGCCCGCGGGGCAGCCCATCCACGAGGGCGTCCCAGAGGGTCCAAGAACAGACCCAGAACCCAACTTGAGGGGAGTCATGCCAACACACATGCCTCCTAAGGTGTCAGCGCCAGCCAACCACCTCCCGCATCCCAAGCCCAATCAACCAGCCTGAATCCCAGACAGAAGCCACTCTCAAGGCCTTCCACAAAAGTCTCCCATACAAAGGTTGTCAGGAATAATGAGGTTACTTAAACTTCCAATGTGTACCCAGTTGTCACCCAGCCCCGCACTCTGGATCCAAGAGTTGCTGTTTCCTGCCCCAAGTTTTTGACACCTCATATGAGCCATTGACCACCACTGAAGAGCCATCTGAGCCTGTGATCTATTCCACCATTGACAGCGCCACTGTACGAAAGTGTGATCCCACCTTCTACACAAAGGTCCCCATCACATGTGTTGAGAATGATAGCCAGGATGTTGTAGTACCCACCAAGGGCCAGCGTCAGTTGAAAGATAGTGAGCGTGAAGCTCTCCTCAACTGCTTGAACGGGGGAATGGCAGTTTGGGAACATTGTGTCCCAATTTGGTGTCACAGCCAGATATATTGGGACCTCAACAACAAATACGGCAAAACCAGTCAAATTGCCAAATCTGTCAAGGCCAAGCAGCAGCCAAAACTCTTGCAGCCTGTGCATATTGACACAATAAAACAGTGGGTTACCAAGGATTGCCACCTGTACTCACTTGCTGTTCAATCAATGCTGGCCACTGAGTTCAGGCTTTTTGTTTCTAAAACTCTTGTATACAAGACCATGGTCAATCTTGGCTTCTCTTGGAAAGTACTGGGGATTTCTCCGTACAATAGGAACAGCAAGAATGTCAGGGATCCAGTCTTGAGCAGCCAGCCCATTGTTTTCAGGGGTAACTTGGGCTAGGTTTTTTGTGGGCAATGCCTACCACAAGAGGGGAGCTAACTTTAAAAGGTA